>JAPYYW010000543.1:0-74542 GCA_030522545.1 Cremastinae sp. A BG-2022a | reverse complement strand
AAATAATTCGACGAGTTCAATTGAGTGTCAGTTCCGAATATTTTCAATCATCCGAAAAGTGAATAGTTCAGTGTTTCTAATTTATAATATCGTTTCAAATCGCTTAGTCAAAAGTTAATGCGCTCTATCTCGATGAATCGGTAAGAGGCCTCATGTCTTTTTTAATATAGAATATTGAAGTATGAAAAAATAGTATGAAAGTAAAACGAGATAGAGTAACGATAATATGAAGCTTTTGAAAAAAATCTATGTTTGTTTTTTTTTGATAGTTGAAATTTTGTTTCGGGGAATTAATTTTGATGCGTATTTGTTATTGTTGGATGGAGCGATCGATTCTTGCGGCGAGTTCTCTCTGTTTATATCCCAGTTGGGCGATTCCTCGAGGCAAACAGGCTTTCCATATTTTAGCGGAGTGCGCAGACTGATGAAAATTCATCCTCCGAGATCCCCGGACGTTTCGTATTTATCTGACAATCCGGTGGTGGATTCTGCTCGCTTTTGTTCGTGGTTTACCACAAAGGCCTGCAAATGCCGAGCTACAATGGACGTCGTGGTTGCACCCTCGGCGCATGGACCGTGAAAGACATTCTGCGGACCTTGCACAGCTCAGAATCTTTCTCCCTCTCTCCTTCTCTCTAAACAGATGCTGAAATTCGAGGCGAAGAGACTTCGCTCCGATTTCCGATTTTTACCGCTACGCTCATTTGCTCCGTAAGTCTTAATTCTTCGCGCACTTGTTCTCCCAATTTTATTCCTCGTGTTTTCGCATTGTCTCGATCATGCGCTCATCTTTTTCATCACGTCCAAACACCTCAGCAGAATCGTTCAGTATATTTTTTCAAGCCATGTTTCTATACTTATTTGATTAGTTTTTATCATGCTGTGAAAATCATTAATTACGTGTATTTTTTTACCAATTTTTTTCTATTAAATTCATTTCACTAATTTTATCCTGTCGGTATTTTTCCTATCAGTTTCTGTATTTTCATTTCGGTGACATTAGTGTTTTTGCTACTCGAGCATTAGTCATATAATACAATTTTAATAGGAATTTCCGTCTGACGTTTCTTTTTTTTTTTTGAAAAAAAAAATCCAAAATTCAAATTGTTCAGAAGTCAACAATATATTTACCGAAAAGAACGTCGACGAGCGTCATTAATCATCGATTAAGTTCTCGACAATTGGTCAGGGGTGTTTTTACGAATTTTCGTGAATTAGGGAAACCGAGAGAGGGAAAGAGAGGTCTCGACGGACGCGCGTATGCTCACTGCGTCCGTACGTCAAATTCGAAATACATGGGACGAAACGCCACCCTCCTTGTCGCGACACCCCGAAAAGAAGGGAGGGTGAATGCACCTATGTAAAAGCGTATATCTGTATACACTCGTATTTATTTCTCGCTCCTATACCGGTCGTTCCACCAGTATGTCACCGTACAGACCACCACCCCGGTACAATGACAGAGAAAGAGAAAAATGAGCAGGATAGAGAGAAAGAAAGAACTAAAGAGCTGTGGAAATTTTGTTCATGTGTGTAAAAATCGATATATGCATCTAACGAAAATGAGTCGATGAGCCAACGATCAATCTCGAATTTAAATTACTATATTGAATGATTTTTCGTTCGTTTATATATTTTTTTAAATTTATTTTCTATTTTTAATTTTAATTTTTCTTTATTTTTTTTAAATATTTGATTGAAGGTAGATTATTTTGAAAGAATTTTAATACGACGTGGTCAGGGGATGTTTTTTACTCGTATTTACACTATTTCGCGAACGACGACGAAGTCGATGAACCGTACGAATGTAAAAACTGACAAAACACCCCAAAAACGAGCACCTCTACGTGACTGGGGTCCGGTATTGTGTACACTGTTATACAGTGTATTTCCACGTGACATAATAGTTTTCCTCGAAGCATTAGCGTTATTGCCGAGATTTTGGGGAAAAAAGCTAACGTCCGAGGTGGAACCAACGGATTCGTCACAGCTTGCCGTTCTTGTTTGCAAATAGGCCTCGAATGTAATTTCCCTGATCGCTCGTAACTTTTAATCCGCGTGGCTAATCGGCTGTGATCGATCTATCGAAAAAACGATCAATTTTGACACTTTTCCAAATTAATTCTAACATCTATTGGGACGTTTTTAAAGTGTATCGTAACCATGTGTGAAAATTATGCAATTTTATTGCTGAATACCTAATTCTCGAATAAACACTTCTATTGATAGAAAAAAAATATTTTTTCTCCGCTTTTCAGCTTGATTTTTCGATAATGTTTTGATAGATCACAAGAGGTTTTTCCACGAGGGACAAACTCGTTGATGGAACGTTGGAGATGTTTATTGTCACATTCACTCCATGCAGGGTTACTCTCGTGTCATGTCCCAATGAAACGATGAGCCTTGTCATGGAAATTGCATTTCTTCCCTTATTTCTAGGCTCGAATTCATAAATATTAATTTTTATGTTCATTTTAATTCATTTTTTCTCATCGACTTCATTATTTCGTAACTCTAATCTGCCTAACTTATTTTTCTTATATACAAAACATTTTACACTAAAAATAATAGATTGAATAATTTCAGTATTTTTCATACATACCATAATATTTCATGGAAATATTATATCTCAGTGACGAGCTTCTTAATCGTCGTGAAAAATTCAGATGACGTTTTAGAGATGCTATATCTGATAATAGGTAAAATTTTCGAAAATTTTACATTATTTTCAATCTTGTTTACAATAAAAATTTGAAAATTGAGGAGAGAAAATGCTGATTAACGAAATTTGATTTTTACAATGATTCTCTTTCATTTTGGCTCGTGAAACGAGATTGACGATTCGTGATACATCTGTTAAGCGGGCGACTTACATATAGGAGACTCCATCAGATTTCTTGACAATGGACACGTGCCGAAACGGCACGCGCGTTCGTTTTCGTCAATCTCATTCCTGCAAAGTGAACCAAATTCCTTTATTTCGATCTCAAAAATTGGACAAACCACCGTTTTTCATTTTATTTCCATAAAATATGCTTTATTCGTAAATATAAGTTATTTACAATTGTATAAATTCGCTTAAATTACGTAAATCGAAAGCTGGCACGAGTCTGATTAATTTTTTTGTAGCGTGTAAAAAAAATTAATTTCATCGAATAAAACCATGAAAAAAAGGTCACTCGTGACTTTTGTGTGGCAGGATTTATGTAAAATGAGATCATTGTCTTGCACATGATTATTACACAAAAGTTAAAATAGAGACTAAAAAATTATAGAGTGTTGACTAGAATGACGAGGAACACGCTGTCTTCGCCGAGAGGACAAATTCTACAGAAGAATCCTCTCAAAAATAAAAAAAATTGCTAGAATAAATTCGTACAATAAATTAATCGGTATTCTTCGATTGTCGTACATTGAGGCATCTGAGTTTAGATAAATCATTCTCTTACAAGTAGATAACGATAATCTGCTGGACTTTAGACTTTTAATCCTACAGAGGTATTTTCATGAAAAGTAAACGTTTTCTTTAAATCCATCAATGGCAATAAGCGAACTTTTCTCAATCTTTTTCAAATGGACATCAAGAATTTGATCGTTCGACGTAAAATGAATACTTCACCGAGACCAAAATTTTTCCGAGCACACTTTTTTCACTATACTGGACTTGAAAAAGCACGATTCCTTCGAATAAAAATGTACCAAAAAACATTCGCGTATCGTCCAAAAAGAATCTACGTATTCTTGAAAGAAGAAAAAAAAATGCCATGTACTCTGTCGCGTAAGCACAATAATCACTAGAGACACTGGTACATATTGTTGTTGTGATGGGCCATGAGATTTTGCGTCGAGACGTGCTGATTTAGAGGATTCCCGTAAATTCTCTGATCGTAGCAATTTATGGTGGACGTGTACTGTTGATGAATGGGCGGACTGACGCTCTGGTCGCTGTAACAGTCGCTGTAGCAATCTTGCCACTCGGGAACGAAGCGTTCCTGAGGATAAGGAAACGATGCCGGACCGAGTCTCTTTTGGGCCGCGACGGCGCAGCTCCCCGTCGACGACGTTATCATGTTTCCGGTCTCGCTTATGCTTACTGTGACGTTGCCGACATTTACCGTTATCTCGCCGCTCTCGTTGCTGCCCAACGTCTGCGACAGCGCCCAGATGTAATTGTGGGCGAAACGCAGTGTCTCGATCTTCGTCAGCTTCGTGTCTTCCGGAAAGGTCGGCAATGCCATTCGCAATCGCTCCAACGCGTCGTTCAGCGTATGCATTCGGTGACGCTCTCGATCGTTCGCCTTTATGCGACGATTTCTCTTCAGTCTCAGCACCTGCATTTTTTAACGAGTAAAAATGAGAAAAAATATACTTTATATTAGCTTTATATTTCATTATAAATTCATTTTATATTTCATTTCATTTTATCAATTTTCTCAATGCTTTTGGGGGAGATATTTTTTTTGTGTAGTGATTCTCACCTGAGTTGGACTCTTGCAACGCGCGTTCCTCGACTTTTTTCGCTTCTCTTCCTTCGAGGCGGGAAAGAGCGCGTCCCCGTTTATCTCGTGCTTCGGCGACTCGAAGCTCACGTCGAAACCCGAGTCCGAGGAACTCGAGAGCTCGTCGAAACCGCCCTCGCTGCAGAACGAGTATTCCGAGGACATTTCCGATTTCATCGACGACTTCCTGGAAAAATGTACTATTTAAGAATCAACGAAATATCTAAAAATCTGTTTTATAAATGTGAGAAGTTATAATAATTAATTAAAAAGAAAACTAAAATGGAGCGAGACAAAAATTTGAGCAGAGATAACACGAGCCCGATGATATCTTATCGGAGCCATCTCGAAAGAATTACGCTCCCACCGTACGTTTTGAATATCTCACCTCCGATAAATAAAATCGGAATCCAGGCACAGAACGATCAAAAAAAATTTCGAGACACTGCACAATTTGAGTATTTTACGAATGAGCGAGAATTCCGGGACTTATCCGCGTCATGTTCGAAAAATTCGGGTTCGTACCGAGGACTGAATAAAAATATCGGGCGAAGGGAACGCGGTGAAGAGTCGCATTCGAATCGGGGCACGACTTGCCACTGCGGATCGAACGAGTCTCTCAAAGGGCATATATAGTATCCTGGGGGTATTTCCGAGCACCCCACCCTCTTTTCTTTTTCACATGTATTACTGGTATATCCCCGTGCACCAGAGCCAGGGTACTCCCGAGAATTCACCCCGCAATCGTACCCCTCGACCGTCCAAGGCTCCTCCTACTTTTTTTTACTCCCATTTTCTCCCCCCTCGGCACTTTTCTATATACCCGTCTGCACTTCGCGTTGCCCTTCTGGACGCGTGCCACCCGTCGAATCTTTTTTTTTTCTTCATTTTTTCGAAAATATTTCATGATTGTAACAATTCTTTGATTTTTACCCTCTTTTTTGGACTATTTTGTATTTTGAAATAATTTTGGAGCATTTTTTAATTCATAATCCCATATTCTTTATTTAATTTTTATACAGGGAGACCCCTCGAATCTTTTTTTTCTTAATTTTTTCGAAAATATTTCATGATTGTAACAATTTTTTGATTTTTACTCCGATTTTTGGACTATTTTGTATTTTTAAATAATTTTGGAGCATAATTTTAAATAATTTTGGACCCCTCGCGTGAGCGGAGTATCAAAGTTAGTCTCGGATTTTTTTTTCATTCTTCCAGACATTTGTTACTACAGGAGGAAGTAGAAATTAGTTCTACCTCAAATTAGTGCACCCAATCAAATCGAATTTTAGACTATTTTCACGCTCATCAAATAAAATCTCATTCTTAAATATACAACGATATTAATCATGCATGCACTTTTACCTTTTTTAGTATTAAAGTTTTACGTGACGAGTTATGTTTCTTAAAAATCCAGCACAATTTTATCACTCGAACACATTTTTTATGTTAAATTTTCAGTGTTTATTTTTATTATTAATTTTTTACAGTCAACTCCATGTAAGAACTTCTCTATAATCCTTTTCCGATGCCTTACTACTTACGAATGGCCTGTCGTCCTGATTTCTCGAGAACCAAACATGTTAAAAGTATAATCCAATAGCGACAACGTTAGCCATATGTTACGCACGCTAATCAGTTGATAATACCGCGAGATCTCTATAGAAACTTCTATCAGAAATCGCGTGTACCGAGCGCGAGTCGAGCACGGTGGACAAGTTGAAATAAAAATCCATAATACCGTGTAAAGAAAAATATCGGGAGAGCGCTTGAATGTTTGCTAACTGATTTTCTTATCATTTTCACGTACAAATAAGTTTTTCACGTGCGCAGTGTGAATCACAAATCACTTTACAAAATGTAAGGTTCGTTATTTAACTATTTCACTTTCATTTTTTCGGATATACTTAACATAATTGCAATTTTAATCGTCTATTGAGGATGCATGAGCGATATTTTTAAAAATATGAGAATTTGATTAATTATATGAAAAAATATTGTGCTGAATTTGAAATAATTTGATCAAGAGTTATCAAATTCCCAAGTTGTTGAGATTTAACATTACTTCATATGGAGAATTCGTAAAATTGTACTAAATACAAATTTTTAAATATGAGATTCATGTGAACTTTTTTTTAAGTAGTCGTAGCAGTGTCCATTTTGTATAGACAAAATTTCAAAATGTTTTTCGAAATTTTTTAATTTAAATTGTTTAAACAATAAAAAATGTTTAAATTATTGTTAAAATATGCTCAAGTTACTAATAGATAGTCAAACTGAGTCTCAACAAAAATGCAACTATTTAGCAAAAGTCAGAGTCTGGATTTTACGATTTTAATGTCAAGAATTAACTTTTTTCTGAGATTGTCTGTCCCATAAATCCTTAAGAGGATTAATTAATTTATAGAATAAGAACGGTAATTGAGCATTAAAAATTATTTTTTTTTTAAGATTATCGTCGTAAAGTTTTTTAAATAGATTTTTGAAATAAGCGGAAAAGACTTCCGCAAAGTTGAGCATCAACTTTTAAATTTCGTAATTATATATGTGATAAAAAAGTTGCACCCTTTGATCGTGTTGTTTTTAGCGTCAATGATCTCGGAGAGATGGCTGGCACACATAGTCGCAGCGTCATTAGCATAACGGTACACGAGATGGAGATGATCGCACAATGTTGCGATTTGCAATGCTCTCGGGCCTGAATCCTGGCCTCATAAATATCAAAAGTCTTTCGAGTGCCTTTTTTTCGCATATATGATCACATGGGATAATCTTCAAAGATTCCGTGACTAATACTCCGACACCGAAACAAGATCGTAAATAAAAAACTATTTATAATTAAGTAAAAACAAAACGCCTTAGAATATTTTTGCAGGAAATAAAAGAAAACTCTCCAGAAGCTTTGAAACAATGAGGAAATTCAGTTGCGTAATAATCGTGCGTGCAGACGTAAAAATGACTCGAGTGTACTTTCTCCATATAGAAACCCATGGCTTTTAAGTATTTATCTCCACCGTTAACGTTTTTAGAGTTTTGTATTATTGTCGTTATTGATTAAAAAAATTGCCATTATTTGATTTTTTCATAGACGAACAAGGTTCGATTAGTTTCGCGAAATAAAACGATGACGAATCGACGATTGTAATCGTGGAAGGAACAATTTTTGGCGATAAAGTAGCACGAAATCGAGAGAGGCGAGCTTCGGGAATTGCTCGCACCCTTTCGAACCCTTTTTTCCTCGCGAATTCGTGAAAAACTGGGCAATAAAAAAAAAGAATGAAGGCCCGTGAAATCGTCGACGTTGACACATGTTCGACAAACGCGACTTTGTGTAGGGTTAAAAAAATACATATTGGAAATAACACAAGAGATTAGCTCCCGAGGCGTGAAGAATCGAAAATCAAATAGGAAAAAAGGGGTTCTGCGGGTTCGAAATGCATTTTATGCGTCGACAGGTCGTACAGTAAAAAAACGAAACTCTCTCTCTCTCTCTTCCCTTTTTTCTGTTTATCCATGTTTCTTCTTCTCTCTCGTAATCGAATTGAAAAAGGGTTTCTTCGATCAATTCGGCCTCTTCAGGCGATTCGCTCTGATTGGATTATTTATCGCTGTCTTTTCATTCCAACATTAATCGATTGGTGACACGAGGCAGATGTTGCTCATCGGTAGAAAAAAAAATTCATTGCACTCTATCGACTAGCCACACATAACTGCACGCTAATTTTATTTTCAATTAATTAAGGTGATTCGGAGATTTGCAGAGATTCTTTCGGAATAAGGAATCTCGGAATTCTCGCGAATGAAAATTCGTGGGGAAAAAGTAAACAGTCACGCGCAATGCGCGTTACGTCACAAAATTGTTGCAGAATCGTCTATTACGCGATACAATAAGTTTTTTTTTCGGCTTGCACGAGGGAAAATGTCTGTTGGGAGGCAAGAGAGCGCGCTAGACGTCGTGAGAAGTGGGTTACACATCTTATTGCAGGTGCAATCGTGATGCTTGGATTCCATCGTATGTACGAGAGGCTTTCGTCGGCGCGAGAGCGCACCTTGCAATTCTTTTTTTTCTCCAGAATTGGCCAAGTTATTATACCTCCGTGCATTTTCGTACCAATTAAATAATTGAATAAACATTATTTCAAACGTAAATTATTTTTATTTCGTATATATCATCGTACATTCGCATGTCGACATTCGCGAGGCAAGGAAAAAAGTCCTGAGCTCACCTCCTTTTGTCATAACTGTATCTTCTCCTTCCAGCACGAGTAACACTTCCCCACAATGCCCAATGCATTTTACTTTTCCTCCGTGTGTTTACTTTTTCATATAAATTCGCAACGATCAACCCAGACGTCTTCTCGCAATTCGCCGAGAGAACGTCATGACCTTTTTGAATATTTATCTACTCTCGTATTCCCTGTATCGAATTAATGAGAAATTATTTACAGATTGTTATTAATTAAATTACCATTATCGTAAATTAACATTCGAAACGATATGCAAAGATGGAAAAAATAAATATTTAAGGACCAAACTATCCACAAAAAGTAAAATAAAAAATTGGAAGTGGGAATAACGAAATAAAAATTACAAGTTCTATGGTTAAACAAAAAGGGAGCAATTAAAAAAAAATAACGAGAAGTAATTTGGTGGAACGTCGATGATTTTTTTCTCCCCGCTCTCCGTGCGGGATTCGCCTCTCACCTGATGGTAAAAACGTTCAGTCTCAAGAGAACGAGCGGAGTTAACGCGAACGTACCTCTACCTGGTCGCTCCTTGCGCTCCTCCTTTCTCCTCTCGCCTTCGTACGGCTTCCAATCTCCGTGAACGGAGGCCGCATACCTTCCTGGACGATGCAGTCTTCGCCCGTCCATTGCCTCGCCGAGACCGGCTGACTTTTCGAAACTCGGTTATAAGTCGCTCCACATATTTCGCCTCGCCTCAGCCTCGCTCAACTCTCATCCTGGCAACCTTCGACTCTCGACTATTTTATCAACCAATCCTCGCAATCATGAGGTGATTTTTTTTCCGTGAGTGATCGTGTGTGTTTTGTGTGTGTGTGTGTGTTGAATTCTTTAAGGATTACCCTATGACTTGGTGAGTTACTTTTTCATCCTATATTCGATCAAATAAATTTTTTTTCGAAATATGTTTCATCGTAGCTTTTGTTTCCTCAATCGATCAATTCGTGCTGGCATTCTCCCAATATCAAATTTTTAATTGCAAGTTTTTCGCCACGAAAATGAGTCGAAATTTGTTCAAAAGTCGAGTAGAATGAAAAATACACGTAAAAGCGTGTGAGAGAGATCCGTGATGAAAGAGAGGGCCATTCACCGTTCCCGAAGCTCACGCATAAGAAATTCCACGCGCGTAACGTAACGCACGGAGCTCGTAGGAAATAACGGTTTATTTTCTTTTTTATTAAGATACGAGCGAGGGATTTTTGAGTCAGCGATGACACGTTTCGTCGTTGGAGAATTTTCATTCGAGAACTCGATTCGTTAAGATAACATTCGAGCTCCAACACATCAAACTAAAAAACAATGATAAAGAATAGTTTGAAATTAATCGTGAACAAAAAATTGATTATTTTTGGTAGTTATTCTTTAAAAATAAAATAATTGTCAGTTAACGAAAAATATTTGTAAAAAAAATGATAAAAGTATAGTTAATACGAATTTAACGAAAAAAATGATGAGTGATTGTTAAGAGTGTTGAATAGATGGAATTCACGTTGATGCGAATGACGTAAATGATGAAAATGCATTTATAACCTTAAAGAGAGAGAAGAGAAGGCGATGTTTTTGCGATGGTCAGTAAACGCCGAGCCACCGAGTTCTATCCGTGGCCGAAAAACGGATACACACCAGCCGGAGCCGTAAATCTCACTCTCTCTCGGTCTGGAGATTTTAATGCGCGGCGAATGTCCGCTGAGCCGGAGACCACGTAAGACGCCCCCGCTCTTTCTCCGTCTCTCGCTGCATCAATTTTTTAACGGAAATGATCGACACTTTTCCTCATGTTTATTCAAATTTTCTAAATTCAGCGTGGGCGCGTCAGCCAGGAAGGAAGAAAAACACTATAAAAACATTAAACGCCCTCAAACCATACAAGTTCTCAAAGTATATCTTTAACGAGACTCATCTAAATACCGGATTAAAAGCAGAATAATTAAAATGAATATTTTATCCTTACGAAAATACGAAAAAGTTTGTCGAAATATTCGTTTTTTGTTTCATTTGAATTAAAATATTCCATAGAATGTCGACCCTGTTTAGACTGGAAGACTTTTTTTTCTTCATATATACACAGTTTATTTTTAGAAAAAGAAAGAAAGAAAGAGAGAGAGATAAAAATAAATGAAGAAATGTGTGAAATGATACAAAGTCGAATAGTGAGGTCAATGGGAGGGATATAGTATCGGGACTCCTCGTTTGGTCTTGAATGCCGGTTAGTACCAGCTTTTCGAGTTGCGGAGAACAGGATGCAAATGTTGCTTTGCTAGAGCATCTATAGATAAGTGCCTCGCTAGATATTCTCTTTGCTGGCATTCCGGTCTTTAACTCGCCAACCTTAACTCAATTTCCTTTTCTTTTTTACATCCATTTTTTTAAACATATACTAATTTTATAATATTCTCACCCTTGATTTTGTAAACTTTACAAAGTCTCTAAAAGATAAACATTTTTTCGCTTTATTTCATTTATATTTTACTTTTTAAATATTCGAATAAGAAGAATATAATTCGAATTCGAATCAGCTGTAATTGGTAAAGAGGCTAAAAACGTTTTTCATTAAGATTGTTTGACGAGTAAAAAACGAGGAAAGGCGGAAAAAGTCAGCGATCATCGATTGATACGTGCGGAGGCATATAATCGACTGCACGCACGAGGGAGCTGTTAAATTACCGGGATAGTCCCCCTCGATGCGATGTTCCGTGCTCTCGTTTATTCACCTCAAATTGTTACTGTGTACACGTAAACATCTTAGAAACGTCGTTTGCGCATTTACGTTTCACTGGAGCGCGACTGCAAGTCAAAACAAACATGTAACAAGCAGCACTTATTCATTGCCTTCGTTAATATTACATCAAGCATGCAATTATTTATATATATATACGCCGATAATAGAAAAAAAAATTAAAAAATTGGAGAAAATAAGGCGCACGTTACTTTTGAAAAATAAGAACAACATTGTCGACACTTTTTTTTTTCGTTGTACAATAAGATAGGGAAAAATTGTCACGTAACAATCGAGGGAAGAGTCTTCGCGGTCACGAATAGAGGTTTCATAGCGGATCGAGGTTTCGAGTCGCGAAAGAGAGCGGTCAGCATCCTGCCTGTGTCTTGCCGAGCCAGAAATGGAATCTGATTTCTAACGGCTTTTCACTGCGCAAAGCGCGGCGGTACGAGGACTACCGTGTCATTAAGAGCGACGCACGAACACACGCGCGCGAGTTACCGGTAGCTCGCCGTAGTCACCTCCTTTTCTCCACCTCTTTTTTTTTTTTCGACGATAAATCCGACCGCAGGATAGTCCGCACTATCTCCACCACCGGCTATTATTCTTGCTATCGGCGGATCTCAAATTACCGTTTCGTAAAAATTCTCCATAGGATCGTAAAGTAATGCACCCGGAAGCGTGACGGTGCATTTGTACTTTTCAACCTGGCATCTAACTTGTTTTCCAGCGGTCAGTAATAATAGGCTTCTTTTAGAAATCGACAGTTCTAATTTATGAAGCCTCTGGCCAGGTCCAGAGGAATTAAACTGCAAATTATATAAATATGAGAAAATGAAATATTATTTTCTTTATATGCACGTATATAATGCATGTAATGAATTTATAAGAACGATTTCAAATTCGGCATTCTATACATTTTTTCATATATTCAGAAACGACGTGCGAGAATTTTATCCTATTTTTTTTTGCACTTTGTTTTCAGATAAATATGCGGAATTTTTTACTGTTTCTGCTGAGCACCTGGGCCCTGTCGCGGGCTCAGGTGATCAACAGAGCTCCGCACTTCATTCAAAATGGGGACATGGCGAGGCTGGCCGTGCCCGAGAGTACTCCCCCAGGCTCGCCGGTCTATACTCTCCGGGGCGAGGATCCCGAAGGCTCCAAACTCCATTATTCTATCAGTGGCGAATACTTCACGGTCAACCGAGAGACCGGGCTCGTCATTCTCCGGCGGCCTCTCGACCGGGAGACTCAGGATCTTATCGAAGTTATCATCAGCATAACCGGTACTTTCTTTCAGTTGCATACTCTTCATTTTATTCTCATTTATTTCTCAGTAATTTTATCTCGTTAATTATTCTCTAAGGTAAACGTCCCAGTAGGTGGACAATTTTTGCTATATTATTTTTAATATTTGAATTATTAAAAAAAAATAAAATCATATGGATTATTTTTCATATACAATAAAGTTTATTTTTCATAACGTTAATTTATTGGAACAAACTCGGTCAACCTTAGAGACAGGGTTGATTTCCTGTCCAACTATTTAGTCATTCAAATGTTCAAGTATTTATTTACTAAAAATATTATCTAAAATAAATTTTGGATCACTAAAATATCAGACAATAGTCAAGATATGCATTTGAAGCAAATTTTTTTGTTTGAATATTTATTAAACAAAGATAAAGTGTTGAAAACCTTTAGCTGTCCAACTATTGGGACGTTTACCTTATTCAAAGTTTGTCATTTTGGGTATTGTTTCACAATGGACATTTTTAGACGAAGGTATCGCCGGTTCCGAGCCCAATACGGTTTCCCTGAGGCGGGAAATCGCGATACTCGACGAAAACGATAATCCGCCTGTCTATCATGGTCGGCCGTACGCCACGAGAGTACCCGAGAGTGCGAAAATCGGCGGACTTTTGTTACCCGAAGGCACGATCATTGTCACGGATTTGGACGGCGGAGTCAACGCCGACGTGGACGTCAGATGTGTTCCAGCTTCCCAGGATGACGACACATGTTCCACGTTCGACGTTACGACAGAGCAGGTCCGAGACCGGATATTTTTTCTTTTTTCGTTGTGTAAAATAGCCCAGTAAACATTTTTTTAACGATCAAGTACTTTTTTTGTTAGATTTCTGAAGGTCGATACGATGTCAGGATAACGATTGCGAGATCTCTCAATTACGAGAGGAGAAATTCTTATCTCGTTACTCTTCTGGCCACGGATGGAGCTATTAATCCTGCTAAAAGACTCCAGGCTCAGGCTACGGTCGCTGTTGACATTCTTGACGTTCAGGTAATTAATTTAGCAATTAGTTTTCAGTAACTCGCCGTATAATTTACAAATGATCGTTTCTGAGTGATTAATTTTTAATAATTACTGTTCTTGAGGATTTTTTAAGTGATACGTATATATCTTTATTGATCATGTTTTGTTTGGTAATTTACGTATAATCATTTTTTAAGTGATGTATCTTGAAAAAACTTATGGAAAAGTTAGTTTTTTAAAAATGAATTCCATCAGTTTTTTGAATTTTTCCCCGAATATAATTTGCCTGTTGAAACTGACTTAAGGAGTAATTTTAGAAGAATTTTTTAAAAAATGTATAATTGTTCAGGACCAACCTCCGACCTTTTTCGATTTTAGTAAACTGCTTGATCAGAAATTCCCCGTAGATAAAGAAAATGCTACTTATTTGGATCGCAATTCAAAAATTCATATTGAACAAGTCAAAAAACTGATATTTCCATCAGTTTTTTGATTTTTTTCCAGAATATAATTTACCTGTTGAAACTGACTTAAGGAGCAATTTTAGAAGAATTTTAAAAAAAATGTATTATTATTTCAGGACCAACCTCCGACCTTTTTGAACGCTCCCTACAGTGCGGCGATATCCGAGAATACGCCGAAAGGTCACACGGTTCTAACGGTGAGAGCGCGAGACGGTGACACCGGGGAATCGAGACCGTTGCTACTCAGCCTCGAGGACGACGAACTCCGGCACTTTGAGCTCGTCGAGTCGAGAGACGGCGACATTGCGATCGGGACTCTCGTCACGAGCGACAATCCCCTCGATCGCGAAAATCCGCGAATTTTGCATGACGGCGGAATCTATAGTTTTCGAGTCCGGGCGACGGAATTGATCAATGGTGAAATTCCCGCGGATACGGAGACCTCGATAGTCACTATCGTCATCACGGACGTCGACGATCTCTCGCCGATGTTCAATGAAAATTATTTCAGTATAAAAATATTCGAGGACATTGGAATGGACACGCCACTTCCAGGTAAATTTTTTAAATCGCTCGTCTCATATTTTAAGGGTGTTGAGTCCGTAGAGCAAAAAATCAAAAGTATGACAATGTTTTTCTTCCATACGAAGTCGTTTGAGAGTTAAAATTTATTAAGAAAAGTTGCTGCAAATCAACTGAAGAAAAACATGTTTGAAATTCAAGGTAATTCAATGAGAGGTTTACTATCTATGTGATTGCACGAAAAAAATGATGACATCTTTTTGAAAAATTATATGAAGCTTCTTTAAGGCTATACAAAGGTCAGTGCAAAATTTCACTTAAATTAGGAAGCTCGTTACTGAGATATTTATTGTACAAAATTTTAGCAAAATTTAGCAACTTTTAGCACGAGTTCTTATGGGAAAGTACGAAAAATAGCCATTTTTAACATTTAATATCTTAATAAGAAGCTTTCTAATCGTCGTGAATTTTTTACACAACCTTTTAGAGATATTACTTAATATTATGTAACATTTTCAAAAATTTTCCATCATTTTCGATTTTGAATACAACATCCTTAAGGTGCAGCTAAAAATTATGAAAAATAGAGTCATGTGCAACATTTCTCAATTTTTTTTTCGAGCGACAGGCAGTGCATTTTCTACATGTAATTAAGAAAGAGAAAATAATATGTCTAATGTATTATTAAAAATAATGTACAGTTGATGGGTATAATTACAAATTATAATCTGAAACTTGAATTACACTTTTTAAAGTATTGAATTATGAACAATGACCAAGATGTGTAATTTTTTATTTTGTAGGACTAAACATGGTCGTGAGTGACGAAGACGTCGGCGACAATGCAAAATTCACTCTCCAACTTCGGGACGCTCCGAATTATCCTGGGATCAGTTCAGCCTTCACCGTGAGCCCCGAAAACGCTCAGGGTCGCGTGCCGGTCGTCATTAAAGCGAAAGACACGAGTGTCCTGGATTATGACGTTGAGGACGTTACGAAGAGGGATCTAGAGTTGGACGTGGTCGCTCTCGTTGGGGAAAGAGTCGTTAGTTGCACGAAATCATACATTTTTATTTCCTACATTGTACTTTTACATATTTTAATGAAATTTTTAACATCACACGTCTATTTTTCAGGCAGCGTCATCAAGAGTTCACATAAGGCTGGTGGACGCGAACGACCACGCGCCTGAATTTTCGCAAGCTGTGTACAAGCTCTCGATTCCGGAAGACGCGGAGCCAGGCACGAATTTCAGCAACATCGCCGCGAGGGACGCCGACAGCGGTTCCTTCGGTCAGTTGAGTTACACCCTGCGGGGATTCGGAGCTGACAAGTTCCGGACGGATCCGAAGAACGGCGGGATCGTCCTGTCGAAGAGGCTCGACTACGAGACTCAAAAGTCGTACTCGCTGACGATGGAGGCGAAGGACGGTGGCGGGAGAGTCTCGACGGTAAACATTTTGATCGAGCTCGAGGACGTGAACGACAACGTGCCCGTTTTCGAGCAGCGAGAGTATTCGCGAACGGTTCGCGAGGGGAGCACGAGCTTCGATCCGCAGCTGTTCGTCCGGGCGACCGACATCGACGGGCCCGCCCACGGCAACGGAAAAGTCACGTATTCGATCCAATCTCACAACAGCATGACCCCGGATGTCTTCAGGATGAATCCCGTCAGCGGCGAAATCACGATGCTCCGACCGGCTCGCTCCGGCGACACGGAGCGCGGAATTTACGAGCTCGAGATTCGCGCGACGGACGCTGGAACGCCTCCTCTGCATTCCACCGCGAAGCTCCTCATTCGCGTCGGGGTTCCTGGCAACCAGAAACCTGTTTTTCGCGGAAATTACAAGGCCGGCCCTCCTGGACCGAATACCTACAGGGCCAGGCTCCTGGAGAACGCTGCACCGGGCACCGAGGTCATCAAGCTCGTCGCCAATGATCCCGATGGCCGAGACAATCTTCTTCAGTATTACATCGCGTCCGGTGCCAAGGACAACTTTGTCATCGACTCGAGGTACGGTTTTTAAGAAGTTGTGTTCAAAATCGATGATGGACAATTTTTGTAAATTTTATATAATATTGAGTAACGTCTCTAAAAGGTTGTGGAAAAATTTCACGATTATTTGGAAGCTCCTCATTGAGATAATTGTTAAAAATTACTATTTTTTGTACCTTTTTCATGAAAGCACGTGCTAAACGTTGCAATTTTGTATGATTAATATCTAAGTATCGATTTTTCTTCAGTTGATTTGCAACTCTCAAACGTCTTCGTATGGGAGAAAAGCGTTATCAAACTTGTGATTTTTTGCGGACTTAATACCCTTAACCCTAGGACCCTACACTATTTGCATGATACAAATACCTTACTCTGGGTTAACGCTAACCCCAGAAATTTAAATCAATGTAGCTGATTATTAATCATATAGAGGTTTATTTTTTTTCATTTTCTTGTTCAAATCCTGAAAAATGAAATGAACAATTGGGAAACGATCTCATATTTAATTTTTGCAGCGAAAAATGCAAATGAAAAAGCAAAACTTTCCAAATTCTCAAACCGTAACAATTTTCTAAGGTTTAGGAAATCCCTGTGTAGGGTCCTAGGGTTAATTCGTTACGTAATACCAGAAGTTACTTACTCATAGTTATTTTTTGAAATAAATAAAAAAAGCGAATTCAATATTGCTGTTTTAAGAACTAAAAATATTAATCAGCATAAAATGTCAATTGCACATTTAACAAATCGATTCTTCAGCTCAGGAATAATGACAGTCTCTCCAGACGCGAGACTCGATCTCGAGACTGGAGGTGAAAAGTACGAGGTCATAGTTCACGCGGTAGATTCCGGGATGCCTGTCAGAGAGACGGCGACGACCACGGTTACCGTTACAATTTTGGACGTCAACAATAAACCACCTGTCTTCAAAAAACCGACTTATCTGGTTTACGTTTCTGAAAGAGCTACTATTGGTAATTTACCATTTCTATCATCGATATCTTGTATAATTTTATTTTCGTTGTACGGATTAAAAGTTATTTCTCCGTAAATGGATTAAACATTAATTTTTAATAATGTTTTTCTAGGTGAAAATATTCTAAAAGTTTCTGCAACCGATCCTGATGCAGATTCGAACATCGAATATTCTCTGATCGAGCCGATAAAGGCCGTCGACAAGACGGGCGTCGCCCTGAAGAGTACAACCCCGTACGATTACAAAACGGCCTTCAGAATAAACTCGACGACGGGGTCGATCGCGGTTAACCGAGTTCTCGACTACCAGGTTGCCGCGGTAACGATACTGACCGTTCAGGCCAGAGATCTGAACGCGGTTGTCGATCGAGACAAGCAGACCGCCGAGGTCGAAGTTACGATTTACATCCAGGCGTACAGCGACGACAATCCGAGCTTTACGAATCCGGGATGGTCGCCGAACAATCCTACGATAAGGATCACCGTTCCGGAGGAACAACCCCTCGGAACGACGCTCATGATGCTCTCAGCTAGGGAACCAACGACCGGATGGCCCGTTCAGAGGTTCGAGCTCGTGCGCGATGACGACGACGAAGGGTACGTCAACGTTGGAGTACAGAGCGGCAACGTTGTGCTCAGCAAGAGACTCGATTACGAGGCTCTCAACAACAAGGTAATTTTATCGTTTTTTTTTTACCAAATTATATTTATGATTGAATAAACCTGCTAGTTTTCATCCTCCGCTGTCGTAAAGAGTCGCTTACGACACCGGTGGAATTTTTTGTTATTATAATTTGTCGCTAACGGAAAGAAGGACAAATTTTAAAACCTCCCCTAAAAGAAATTAGGCCAATGGAGATTACAGACGTATAATATAGCCAATTTCCAAGGCGTTAGTTCGCGAGAGACACGCGAGTGAAGTGGACGATGGAGTCGTTAATGACAATGTGCAACCGGCGCGGCAGTAAAAAGTGCTTCTTACAAAATCGTTTATCGAGTGCTCTTGTTCATACGAAAATAAGTAAATTTTTTCATTATTTCTTTTTATGTTCTCTTATTTCCAAAAATAATTTTTAAATAAAAAAAAGAGCGCTTCTTGATTTTTAAAATATAAAATCATCGATTTGGCCCTCTTTTTTCGAATATCAGGATTTCTGTAACAAAAAACTAAAATTATTTTCTTTATGTATGGCTAATTTTTTTAGATCGGTTATTTAAACAAAAACGCGCTATTCTAGCGTTTCCGCTCAGATAAGTATTTACTGCTTAAAAAATATATACTCCCGGGTTGAAATGAGTGTTAATTTTTATTGTAGAAATATTCAAGAGTGTTCAAGAATTTTTGCAGATTTTTTGAAGCACTGAAACGCACTGAAAAATGTGCGAGAACGTGAAAGACCCTGTGCGACCGCAAAGTCAAAATTATAATGCGACCGCGGAGGGTTAATGTAAAACATAAAACATTTATTACAGTTTATACGACTGCGGAGGGTTAATGTAAAACATAAAACATAAATTACAGTTTATACGCTTCAAAGTCCGAGCTCTGGCCCGTGACTATGACATAACTCGAAAAATGTCGGAGGCAACGGTTACTGTCGAGGTTCTCGACGTAAACGACAACAGTCCGATCTTCAGTTCGCCGGATTACAAGATCTCGGTTCTGGAGTCTGCAAAGCCCTCCAAAATCGTGTTGAACGTTCGAGCGACGGATTTGGACAGTTCGAACACGGAGCAAGAAGTTAAACGAGGGTACGGCGAGGTCAGATACTCGTTGACCGGCGAGAACGAGAATCTCTTCGAGATCGATCCGATCAGCGGGAACATCGCGATCGGCAGGAATATCAGTTTGGACAGGGAACGACAATCGGTGCTCAGATTTTACGTTATCGCGTCGGATATGCCTCAGGGTGGTGCTGAACAGCGAACGACTCGAGCTCTCGTCACCGTCGACGTTCTCGACGTCAATGACAACGCCCCGAGTTTCCCTCAAGATTCCTACACCGCGGTCATTCCGGAAAACGCTCCCAACGGCGTCAGCGTCGTCAATATTACCGCTACCGACCCTGACGAGGGAAAAGGCGGAAGTGTTCATTACGAAATTATTGACGAGGGCGAAGCAAACGGTAAGAAATACAGATATATTTTGTTTTATTTTTTCAACCTTGAAGTTTTTGAAAAATATCTTTCTTCAAGTTTTTATAGTGTGTTGGGATCTGGCAAATGGGCGAAGTTTAAAAGATATAGTGATCATAAGAGGATTATGATATGTAGCCTTATGTAGTAATTAATGGTAAATACAAGTGCAATTTGTTACTGCGCCAGTACCAATCTCAAATAATGCAATTTTATTGAAGGAAAATTAATTTATGAAAATGTGGTAAAATTATAGTGGAGTCAGCGAAGTGACGTTGACAGTCTTGTCAGTTTCAAAACCTCCAATTGCTTGTTTGGTATATTCTATCAATCTTTCACATTGTACTTCACGATTATTTTCTTTTTCCGTCGAGTAAATATTGCCGATTCTATTTTTACTAAAATTATTGAATAACTCTTTATTATAACCATATCGCCATTCGACAGATCCTAATTTTGCTCTAAATATGAATTTAAGATAGTTCTATCAGTACAGTGAAATCACAAAAATTTTATCTCAGTTTATCTCCGTACCATGTGGTTCTTCAAACAAAGTTTCTTAAGAAAAGTTGTTATTAATTGACTTAATAATAGCATACTCAAAATCGAAGGTCATCCAAGGTAACCTGTACTTATATGTATATGTATGAAAATTAGAAAAATCAAAATCTTAGGATTAAAAAAAAACTCAAGTTAACTTCTTAAATGTACTTTAAAGAGCTGTGCAAAATTTCAATAAGTTTCACTACACAGACGTCAAGATATCAAGAGTTAAAGACCGCAATATTTAACACGTGTTCTCATGAGAGACTGCAGAAAATAGTGATTTTTGACAATAAATATCTCGAGTTCTCGTAGTGAAACCTCTCAAAATTTAACGTACAATTGCACATTGTATTAAAGAAAATTCTTGCAAATTTTTAATAAAATCCTAAGAAAACGATTTTACGATAAAACTACACTGAGAGAAATCAAAATATGCTGATTATTTTATAACTAAATATACGTTTATTCTAAAATAAAGTATATTTAGTATTGAATATAAACAGAATATAATTAGTTCCATAATAATTAGCATAGTTGTCACTTTTGTATACTAAAATTTGCCATTATTTTCTCTCAGTGTATACCTTAAGAAATATTTGTCGGATATTTCAACAGGACTTTTCAAAATAAATTCGATATCCGGTGAGATAACCTCCGCTAAGAAATTAACGGGGAAGGGTCGAACGGATCCGTACAACATGAGGGTGCGAGCTCAAGATTCCGGAAAGCCGGTTCTGTACAGTGACGTAGCCCTGAGTCTGTACATCGGTGACGTCGTGAGCAACGACGGGGTTCCGCTCTTCATTCGTCCGACTCTCGAGGAGATCGCTTACGTTTCGGAAAACTCGAGCATCGGTTCCCCAGTTTTTCAGGTCGTGGCCTCGGACCCGGACGATCCGAATCTCCCGAATGGAAGAATAACGTTCAAATTTCTCGAAGACGGTAATTTTGGCAACGACGCGAGCGCTTTTCGAATAAACAGCGAGACCGGATTGATAACGACGAGAAAATTGCTCGACCGGGAGACGAAGGAGAGTTACACGTTGATCCTGGTCGCGCAGGATCTCGGTGATCCACCCCAGCAGGCGACCAGAGTCCTCCAGGTAATCGTCAACGACATCGACGACCACAAGCCGCACTTCAAGCGAAGCCTGGACAGTCCCCCGATCGAATTGAACGTCCTCGAGGAAGTTCCGATCGGCACGAAGGTCGGGATCATCGAAGCGATCGACGAGGACATCGGTGAGAACGGTATGATCGATTACGCCATAATATACGGAAACGAAGCTGGATTGTTCAACATCGAACGCCTCGAAAACAATTCCGTGGTCGTGAGAACCGCTGGTCGTTTGGATCGCGAATCGAACGATCGTCATCTGCTGACGATGAAGTGTTTCAAGCACCCGATCGGCAAGCTTCAGGTTATCCCGAAACCGTACAACCGGCAAGATCCCTCCGAGAGACAGATTCTCGTCCGGGTCGTCGATATCGACGACAATAAACCAAAATTCCGAAAAGACAACATCACGATCGGCGTCAGGCTGAACGTCCCGATCGACACGAGTTTGATTACTCTGGAAGCTTACGACAGGGATTCGGATTCGCTGCCGATAAATTACATCATGGGAAACGTCTCTTTCACGTCCCTAGCTGAGCCTTCGATGTCCAGACGAGAAATTCCATCCTATCTGACTTTGAACCCCGAGACTGGCGAATTACGAACCACCGGGTCGTTGTCTGCGTACGCCGACGGTTTCATGGAAATTCCTATTACGGCCAACAATTCTTTAGAGCCAGGAAGAGAAACGAACGTGACTCTGAGAATTTTCTTGTTGAGAGATCGGGACATGCTCAAATTCGTATTTTCGAAGCCTCCGGTCGAGGTCAGGAAGACTCTGGAGGATTTTGAGAAAGCCGTTCAGCAGGCTCTGTCCTTGCCGATTTCCGTCAACGTCTACGACACGCAGTTCTATTCGAAGGACGACAATTCTCTCGACTTCTCGTCGACGAGCTCGTGCTTCCAAATGGTCGGCAGGGAAGCCTACGATCTCGAGGAAATGAAGGCTCTCCTGCGAGATCCCAAAAACGACGAGCTCAGAAAAGTTTACGATAAGTTTCACGTGGAAAAAGTTCAGCATTGCGCCGCGATCGTCGCCAGAGCAGATGCTTCGATGACCCAGATGTGGGTCCTCGCCATCGCCGCTCTCGTCGGTGTTGCTGCCATTGTCTCGAGCTGCTCTCTCTGCTGCATGCATTCAAAGTAATTAAAAAAATTCCTTTTTACCTGTACGAAACAAAAATTAAATTCCAATCTTCATTCACAATCTTAACTATAAATTTAGAATATATTTATCTAATTTTTTTGTCAAAAAATGTATTTAATTCATTTTTCAGATACAAGAAACAAGTCAAACACGCTCGTCTTCGAGAACAAACGAGACCTCCGCTAAGTTTTGTGTCTTCCGGTCCAGGGATGGTGAACGCCCAGTCTCACACGACTTTGGGGACTCTCGGACCCGGGACGATGGTTACTCTTGGCCCCCACGAGGGACCCTACGAGTGGGGAGCCGACACGACTCTCTATCATCCCAGTACTCTCTCCAGAGCATAATCCTCGCCATTCACAAATGCTAAAATTTCGGAGATCGAATATGTTTGTGAGATTTTTTTTTCCCACGAATTTTAAGTGTGACTTTTCAACGAAATTGCCAGTGAAGTTTTTGGTGCTGACGGATTCGCGATATTTCATGGACAATCTTGGATTGACTGAATCAATCGCGATGTTCTTCTCTCGATTTTTTTCTTTGGACCAAATTCGAGAGGAAAAAGTGCTTTTGTATTATAATTCCTATTTTTATAATTTCTAGGATCGTTGAATGAAGAAAAATGTACATTTTATAATATTAATGAATTAAGAAAAAAAGGAGGAGGAAGGAAGGAAAAAAAGAAACAGAAAAACGAGAAAAAAATAATATAAAATAAAAACGTCAATTCTATTATTGGACGAAGGTGTTGGTATTTTCGTGAATTATTCAGACTCAATAATTATTTATTTATTTGAAGGGTTATCTCGCAAGATCCGATTGCTTCTTTATTCTTGAAATGTCAAGGTCCCGCTCGTTTGAGGCTCTTCACGCCATGGATATTGATGATGTTTTCAAAAAATATGTTTCGTGATTTCTGATCTTCCGTATAGATATACTGAGGGCGAAAAAAACGTCAGATACGCGTGCGCGCTTACAGAAGCATGAATCGAGAGAATATTTCGAGAAATTTTTTCCACTCCTAATAATAACACTAATTATCTGTGCAGAGAAATCCTAATCACGTTGCTTTCTCTTTTTTTTTACTTTAATCCACAATTCAAAATTTTCTAGCAACATTTAAAACTAGTAAACGATTTGTTGGAACTTTTAAGTCACTAATTAACAAATTACATAGAAATATTTTTGGCTTCCGAATCGAGTGATCGGTTCTTTTATGAATAATCTTTTTTCTCAATTTTTTTTTACTCAGTCGCTATCAGGCCGTCGGCAAAGTCTTGAAAACCTTCCGGAGTGTCGAGATTTTTTTCAGGACCGTTCCAATTTTTCGTGCCACCTTGTGAATTTTTGATTTCCTCGTCGCTTGATTTATTCTCATCAAATTTTTCATAGTCCGCTTTCTCCTGTGATGAGTTTTCTTCAAATACGTTCTCACCACTTTCATCCTTGATGACTTCCGTTTGAGGGAAAATGGGGCGTTGCGTCGTCGTTTCCGGTAGCTCCGATTCCTCGTACTTTGATTCCTCAATCGTCGAGTGATCCGCGAGCTGCTTCGTGATTACCTCGAACGGTGACATTACGCTGTGCATGAATTTTTCATGATCTTCCGGCCGCATCGTCTCCGACCTCTGAATTATGTCGTTCCTGCGAGAGATCAATAATCATTGATTGAAGTCACCATTTAAAGACCGTCAGTATAGCTATCGTACCAATTTTTTTTTTCAATAATTCTTTTGAAAGAGTAAAATTTTTTTGAAAAAGTCTGAGCAAATATTCTTTGACGTTGTGCACAAATGGACGGAAAATTGGGCAGTACATTAACTGTACTCTTCACTTCTCTACTCTTCACATTATTTTTTCGTATTTCATCTTGAATTTATTCCAAAAAATTGACTATTTTGGAATAAATTTACTCAAAAAAAACTCTTCTGCAGTTTTAAAATGCCAGAATTTAACTTAAAATATGATTTTGAGTAGAGAAGTAACGAGTATAGTTAACGTATTGTAGAAAATTGAAACGCACCTGCTGTGCTTATTTTTTTTTCTCGGATACAAATTGAGGTGAAAAATCATTTGCTGTCGCTCGTCCTCTTCGCTGAGTCCGGACTGGGCCGGAATCGCGACGATAGGGATTGCCTGGCTCGACGGATATCTCTGTCCGCGACCGTAGTGAATGGCCGGTCTCCTGGGATCGAAATCCTCGATGCTGATCGGTGGCGACGGTGGCGGCGGTCGCGGTCTCGAGACTTTGTTGTTTGGCTGCTCGTTCAGGTCCGTTATCGGATAAATGTCTAGCATCACGCTGAACGGTTTGGGCTTTCGTTTTTTCCCATAACTCCCGCCCGTGTAGGCCCCGACGTTGTCCGGGAGCTGCGAACTTTCCTGGACTTGGAACGGCGCCAAGGGTTTCGCGTATCCGATCGGAGGTCTTTGGAAAAAAGGGTCGTGGTACGGATTGTATCTGTGCGTTCCAGCGGGTGAGAATCTAATACCAAGAAGAAATATTTTCGACAAATGCATCATTAAAAAATATGAATCGTAGATGAATTATTTGAGAACACTTAAATTTAAATGTAATTTAATATTTTGAACGAAATTTTATCATTACTCATTATCTTTTATAATTTAATGAACGTTATTATCGATTAAATTTAAAAAATGAAAAAATAATTTTAAGAAATATTGAATAATTGTTCAACCTGACGTTTGATGGTGCCAAAAGATTAACATCTGTCGGATGTTTCGGTTTGTAAAGATAGAAAGGATCTCCGTGATTCGCCCCGGAAGTGTAACGCGAACTTTCAGAAAAATCTTCACTCGCGTCGTCGTAATCGTCTTCGGCCGCGTCGTCCGATTGATACTCGTTTTGATCGCTGTTCGCCATCATTTCACCGGTTTCCGGTAAAACGTCGTATTTCTTTGGATTCACGTATACTCCCGTGAATTTGATGCCTCGGTTCGCAGCGTTCGGATCATTCGTCAGGTATTTTATTATGTCTTGAATATTTCGGGAAGAGTGTGGATAACGATATTGCGTCAATTGAGGAAATTTTGGATATTTATTAAATGAGGCAGGTTGCGGAGTTTTTAGCTCAAAGTGGAACGGAACTGGACGCGATTCTTCGCCTTTCAACAATTCATCTCCGGGATCTGGATATTTGTACCTGAAAAAATGCATGCAAAATTTTACATTCATACAAAAAACATTTACAGTTTTAAATAATACAATATGTAAATACATCATAATAAAATAAAATCATAAAAATATGTGTTTTTACATCAAACTATTTTTGGGCAAATAATTTCTACATACTTAAAGGAACAGGAAGAATAACAAATTTTAAATCATCTGTTTATCTGCTTGTTCACAGAGATGAGTAATCAAAAATACTTTTCGTTCAGTTTAAAGTGTAGACATTGGAAAACGGTATATGTTTATCAGACCTTTGTGCCTGAAACTTAAACTTTGTACTTGTTGATTATTGATAAGCTAATTTTTGTATTTTTTTTTCTAATATTTGATTTTCAAAAAATTTCTTATTTCTATCATTGTGAATAATAAGTTATGATTTAAGACTTGAGTACCTTTGCCTCACTCGATATACGACCGCGTGATTACTGAATGATTGTTTTCCTTCCGAATTTTCGTCCTTCGCGTTCATCATCTCGAGCAGTCTTTTTCGTTGTTTAAAATTCTGCAAGCTCTGACTTCTGACTTCGGGGGCTTCCGGATCGATGGTTCTCGGGCTTCTAGATTCGGACGATCTATTCGTGACTCCCGGAACGTCGATCAGAGCGAGCTGCCGAAGATCAATGTTGTCCGATCGATCCTGAATTCCCGAAGAACTTTCATCTATTTCGAGATCTGGCGAAATCGTCGTGCTCGTTGATGCTTTTTTTGAAAAACTGCTCCCTTTTTTCAGGGCATTCTGGAGAATATAAATGTGCTTCGTCTCTTGGCTGACTTTGCTCGTCGCCGAAGCGCCGGACGTGAAGTCGTAGATGAAAATTGCGGCCTGAGAAAATTATTACGAAACGTCGACAATGTTTTTTTTTTCTCTCTCAGTCTTCTCAAAGACTTACTTCAATAACAATCATAAATCAAATTTTTCATTAGCATAAAACATTTCGCGATAGTTTTAATTATAATTTTTCTTTCAAAAGACTTTTTTTCCTCAACTGTCAACTGTAACGAGAAAAAAAAAACATAAATAATGATGAGAAATTTTCACAGTTATTTAAGATAAAATATGGAACGAGTTTCTTCCATTCGTATATGATTTGAAAAAAAAAAGAGATCGAGCGGTCGATAGAGCAGCAATTAAGTTTTGTGAAATCGTCTGTAAGCATGAAAGCGTTGGTCAAAAGTCTCGCGCGAAGGGCCAGGGAGAGAAAAAACAATTAGGGTGCTCCGACAGGCGTGAATCGTAGCCTCGCGGGCATTAATAAATAAGCTCGCGATCGTTAACGCCGTTTCAACGCTCGCCCCGCGAAAAGAGAGCGGGACAATCCGTGTCAGGGAACAGTTAACGCCCTATATGTTAAGACATGCAGAAATCTCGTTCGCGCACCCGAAAGAGAGAGAGAGAGAGACTTTCATCTGTGCATGTCGTCACGCCTTTCTGACCTCGCTTACACTTTAATATACTCTAATAGCGAGTCTTCAGTCTCTATTTGCGAATATATACTATTCAATTTTTCCCCAAGAAAAAGAAACTCCATTCATTATTTTTATTGCGCAAAAACAAATTTTTTCCAATCCAATTATTATAACTTGAATATTTTCATTTTTTCAAAACTATGCTAGCGTGTCTATGTTTTTACTTTACCCATTTCGTATTTTTTGAAGTCATACCAGAGGAATAAGAATTTCTCACGAGTATCGAGAAAATATAGCGAGCGTGAGAGACTTAAAAATGTGTTAAATGTCTAAGACTCTCATTTTTTTGTTATTATATTTTTTACTATTGTTATTGTTATATAATTATTATGGTTGTTGCGTTATTTTCTCACGCAGCTCGCACATTTGCAATTCTCGGCGCAATTTTGATTCGTTAAAGGATTCGCGGAGCTTTTGATCCGGCGAGAATCCAGGATCGATGGCTCGCATCGTTGATCACGATTACGCTAAATTACCGTGACGAGAGATTCTGTGATTGATCGAGAAGCGAAAGAATAACTCGCGGCGAAAATTCACAACGAAAAGTCTCGACGACTCTGTAAACCTCTGATGAATTTGTATACTTTTTTTCACGTATTGCTTAATCGTGCGGATAGAAGATTTTATTGTCATCGAAATTGAAAATTGTGCAAGAAATGCACATTTTATTCATTTTATGATTCGTACGTTTTCTCATTTATTTTATTTTTGTTTATTTATTGTTTATGCAGAGAGAAAATAATTATTTTTTTTTCGACGAAAAAATCGTGAACTGGCTTACCAATATGACAGCCACCACGGCCATAACTACGATAACGAATTTTCGTACGATCGGACCGTACTTGCTGCGATTGTAACGATCCCCTCGGTCAGAATAAAGTCCGAGCTCCGAAATGCTTATCGCCGATCTTCGACCGGTCTCGAACATGTCTCGTTCCAGGTCGGGCAGAAAACTTGTCGATCGATCGGATGAAATTCGGCCGGATTCACACGACTTTCTTCTCCATTACGCTATTCTTATGTAGAAACTTTCTTTGCGCAGAAATTTATTTTTCTCGCGAAAAATTAATAAAAAAAAAAGCAAAAACTGGACAAACCGGAGCAACTTTTCGCGATCATGCACTCCCAGAGACTCGTACGACACTAGAAAAATTCACACGCGCTCGCTACGGACTTTTCACCGAGAATCGCTCGCCGGGGAGCTGAAAAAAGAATTCTGTGGGGGAGTCCGTACGGTAGGAGCGCTTTATGGGCTACTTACTTTTCTCAGTCATTGTTTCCGAGGAAACACACTCGAAAGTTTATTCCCCGCGACGATTCCGAGGCAAGAAAACCGCGTGAAAAGAGACGAAGAAAGAGAAGAATCGTCCGTAACTCATAATCGCACACATTTTCGACATGAATAACTTGTGAAAAAAAAACTTTTTTATTTCTCAAGCTAATTACATTTGTTCTATGTTGTGAGTAGAAAAAAAAACGAGAAAAGGTCAGAATCAGCGGGAGAACGAGAGGAGCGTAAGAGAGTGTGAGGAATGGACGTGAAGTCGGTACAAAAAAGAAATGCATCTCTTCCCGTTCTGTGGCTCTCGCGATCTCGGACTGTACAAACGAAGAATTTCTTCAAACCGCGAATCTCCCTCGCCTGCCAACGAAATAAAATTCACATTTCTATTGCACGTATCGTTTCTAATTACAGAGAAATAAAAATAAAAAAACGGAGGGCGGTGGCGCCTTGGCGCTTCTATTTGCACGCGGTCGCGTCGTTAAGACAAAGAGCTTCGGGAAGGCAGTGCTCGGCTGCTCGATGTAAGAGAGATTTCAAGAAATTTAGTGATCGAGCTCTTGTGGGGCGCTTCGAATTAACGCTTGCGGAATTCGAAGGGGATGTCGGGAATCGGGTAATTGTATCCGCTGATTTTGGGAGTGGTTGGCGGAAGCGTGGGCGAGGGTCCGATTTTTCCGGTCGGGGGCGGATAAGTTCTCGTGCTCGGAGTTATGCTGTAAATCGGCGAGGGGTACGGTGGTGGCGGGACCGTCGAATACGTCGGCCTCGGGGAGGAAGGCGGAAGGTACGGCGCAGGTCGCGTCGGCGGCGGCGGCAGGTACTCGGTGGTTCTCGGGCGAGTCGGTGGCGGAGTCGGTCTCGGCGTCGGACGAGTCGGTGGCGGAGTCGGTCTCGGCGTCGGACGAGTCGGCGGCGGAGTTGGTCTCGGGGTTGGTCTTGGCGTCGGCGGAACTGTTCTCGTCGACGGTCTATTCTCCGACGGGGTTACGGGAGGCAAGTAATCGTTTTTCGGCGTCGTACGAGGCTGCGTCGGCGGAACCGTCACTCTCGTCGTCGACGGCCGATTTTCCGATGGCGTGTATCTCGTCGTCGGGGGCCTGTACGACGTCGTTCTGGCCGTCGGTGGTGGCGGACGCGTCGTTGGCCTCGTGTCCGGGGGAAGATAGGTCGGCGCCCTCGTCGTCGGACGGACATAGACCGTCTGGATCTGCGTTGGTTGCGTAGAGCGTACTAAAGCGGTCGTCGGTCTTGGAGTTGGTCTCGTCGTCGGCCTCGGCGTTGTAGGTCGCGTCGTCGGTCTCGTTGTAGGTCTCGGCGTCGTCGGCCTCGGAGTCGTCGGCCTCGGTGGCAAGTAAGTCGGTTTGGCAGTCGTCGGGGGCGGCGGAGGCGGAATGTACCGGGTCGTTGGCCTCGTGGTCGTTGGTGGAGGCCTATAGGTAGTTTTCGGTGCGGAGGGCTGTGGCGTCTCCTCCTTCGGCGGGAGGTACGACGGTTTCGTCGGAGGTGGGAGGTAAGCCGTAGTCGGCCTGACGGTCGTCGTCTGGGGCGGACGGTACGGTGTCGTTCTCCGGGTCGTTGGTCTGGTCGTACTCACGAACACGTTTCTCGTCACGGTCTCCAGAGGGGGAAGATACGACGATTTCGTCGTAGGTGGGAGGTAAGCAGGCGTTGGTCTGGTCGTCGTCGTCGGCCTGGGCGTTGTCGTGGGGGGAGGACGGTACGGTGTCGTTCTCGGGGTCGTCGGTCTAGTCGTACTCACGAACACGTTTCTCGTCACGGTCTCCAGAGGGGGAAGGTACGACGGTTTCGCCGTCGTCGGGCGGTACGGCGTCGTTCTCGGAGTCGTCCTCACGGACACGGGTCTCGTCACGGTCTCCTGGGGAGGAAGGTAGATTGGTTTCGTGGTGGTCGGTGGCGGTGGCGGTCTTCGTGTCGTCGTTGGCGGGGGGAAGGGGACTTTCGGAACGGGATAGCTGTAGCCTTGAGTTGGTGGTGGCGGAGGAGGAGGGGGTGGAGGTCGCCTGGTTGGCGGTGGAGGTGGTGGTGGAGGAGGTCTCGTTGGTGGCGGAGGTGGTGGTGGAGGACGCCTGGTTGGCGGTGGAGGTGGTGGTGGAGGAGGTCTCGTTGGTGGCGGAGGTGGTGGTGGTGGAGGTCTCGTTGGTGGCGGGACACGTCTTGTAGGTGGCGGCGGCGGCGGTGGAGTGGGCCTGTCAAAAATTTTTACTGGATTGAAACAATTAAATAATTTATCATCTTTTCTGAAACTTATTTGAAAACTTAATCTAAATTAAATTCAGTTAAATATCAGTTTTTGAGTCACAGTTATCGCTTAACGCGAATATAAGAGAGATATACTCTGATTAACGACTGACTCGCACCTTCTTTAAAAAATACGTCACTTCAAATTATTCCCCTATATGTAAAAGTAAAAAAGTGTTGAAGCATTTCTTTATTTTTACGTTATAGAATTCCAATTATGTAAATTATGAAAAAAAGAGAGATAATCACCTGCTTGGCAGCGGGAATGGCTCTGACGGCGAAGGATATCGGTATCCATCATCCTTCGGTGTAGGGAATGGCGTTGGTGGCTTAGGATACCGGTATCCTTCATCCCGAGGTGGTGGAGGTGGTCTGGTCGGTGGAGGAGGTCTGGTCGGTGGAGGCCTAATCACAAATTGTACATATATTATTAATTATACACAATAATAGATATAGGACAATACCTATAAAAATATATCATTATAAAAAATTAAATTTGTACCTAGAGACGGTCACTCTATCACTGGGAACTGGATAGGTGTACGGTGCTTCCGGTGGTGGTGGCGGCGGTCTTGTCGGGGGTGGACGAGGTCTTGTTGTTCGCGGTGGAGGAGGAGGAGGGGGTCTCGTCGGCACCGGCCTGTAATGAGAATGTATGCTATTAAAAACCACTAGAAACTTTCTAGATCTATACGTCTATATAGATCTATTTACTTTTGTAATAATAACTTTATTTTATAAAATATCGCGATCGGGCATTTGAATCACAAACGCTATTTGGAATGCTTTTTGGAACATTTTTTTTATACTCTGCACCAATGTTCGTAGTTGCTTTCAATTCATGGCAAGTTTGCAATGATAGAACCTTGAAAGATTTTTTGAGTGATTTTCTGACCTTGTCGGGAGAGTCAAGGGTTGTTTCGGAACCGGATACTGGTATCCTTCGGTGGTTCGTGGTGGTGGAGGACGTGTCGGAGGTGGTGGAGGTGGTGGAGGCCTAGTTGGCGGGGGAGGTGGTGGCCTGGTTGGCGGTGGAGGTGGTGGCCTCGTCGGTGGAGGTGGCGGCGGTCTCGTTGGCGGGGGAACTCTAAAAAAATAAAACAACGATTTCAATGTATAGTTTCCTGGCGAGATTTAGAGATTTAGAAAGTTATCAAAATTGAGTGGGATCTTTTGATTCTTCTAACCTCGTTGGCAGAGTGAAAGATTCCTTGGGCGTGTTGTAAACATAGCCTTCGAAGGGTTGCTGATTTTGCGCGTAACCTTCGATCGCTCTTTTGCTCTTCGCGTGCACATCGCTCGTGCAGAGTACCGCCACGAGGGTGGCGGTAAACAAGAACTTCAACTGAAATTGAAAATTTCATTATTCGTAATACAAAAATTTATACTTTTCCAAAACTGCATCATTTTATTCCCAATTATTCGAGGATACATTTTTTCGAGAATTCAGTGATAAAAGTTATTTTTTTCGAAGAGAAAAAAAAATTATTCGTGGGATAATCTCACGCCGCGCCTACAAACTCGAGGGCGTTCTGCTTCTTCTGTTATGTAATCTTATCGCGAGATGTGTGATGATCTATCTCCCGGTGATCGTGAAAGGTTCTCGACGCCTCGCCGGAATCGCCACCCGGTGACGCGAACTAACGAGGCGAACTGACGCGATGTTTTTGCTGTCGCGCATGAATTAGCAATTTTATTTTTTTAACCACCTTGTTTACTCGTTATTTTTTCAACTAATTTTCGATCATTTATTATCTCCACTGTCTCTGTCATACTCTAACATCTCTCGAATCAATTTTTAATCGATCTCTCAACCGATTATGTAGACTTTTTGATGATCGGAAAATCGACTAGACTTTTTGCTAAAAGAACTTTTGCTCAGACCCTCTGATGGGATCCATCACGAAGAAAACGTCCAGTGACCTTTAACTGGGCATAATTTATAAGGAAGATCGTCTCGTATCTCTCAGATTCTCGGTACAAGTTGAGAGAAAATATATCGTCTCTGTGGAGCACGTTTGCCCATCGGGCCCAACTCTGTCCTCTTCTCTCGAGCACGTGAAAGGTTCTCTCTGTCTCCTTCTGTGCATCTCCGTAGAATCCTCGATAAAGCGCGACTTTGCAGGTCGCTACGTTCAACCTGGCTCGCTCGAACGGTCGTGCACAAAAAAAGAATGAACCTAACTCGATTTTTTCTTTTTCCTCTTCTTATCACGCTTTCATGAATGAAATTTTGTCTCAATGGAAAATAAAAGCGAGAAAATACTCTCGAACTCGTTCGAATTACGCTTCGCAGGAGTTTCGATTCGTTACGAAATAACGCGGAGACTATAAAAGATGAAGATGACGATGAGAAACGTCGTCGCTGCGTCCTCATTTGGGAAATATTTGCGTATAAATGCATTTTACTTTCTGCAACGTTGCTGAGTTTGCGACTCAGTTTTTTTTCTCAGTTTTATCTAAATTTTTCTTAGTTTGGAGCTCGCTCAAGAATTTTTATGAATGAAAAAGCCTTTTTATTCGACACGTTTTTTTCAATGTTGATATTTGCAAGGATTCAAGAGAAAAAGGAACGAATCGGCATGCATGGGGAGACGAAAAAAAGTGAATATCTCGCCGGAGAAAGCGACCAAGTTGCGTATCTTATTCTCGAGGATGAGCTCGGGGAGCGAGAGAAGGGAGGAAACCCGATGAAGCCCGACGATAATGGGCAACCAATAGCTCGGGATTCTCGGCGCGAGCCTCGAAGCTTCTGCTTTCGCGATTACGCTCGTTTGGACCGAGTTCGATCGTATAAGGCGAGAACACTGTACTCGAGCCACGAAATTGCATAATTTTCCCGGACTGTGAAGAGTGTCCTCCCTCTCTCTCTTTATCTCTTCTTCTCCCACGTACGCTTCGAGTGTTTACTTTTTATGATAAACATCATTTATATTCCATTGCGATTTCGTCACTATTTAATATCTTTTTATATATACTCATATATTTCATTTTTTTGATTTTTTAAAGACTCTATTTTTGCCACGAATGCGTCCCAAATTTGTTTGTCACAAATTGCGGTTTGAATTTTTGATGAAAAAATAAATTGAGTGTGTTTTTAAATAGATTTTCTTTCGCTTCCATTCACGCTTTTCCAATAGAGTTGTAAAAATATATAATAGTCATGTTAAAAAATGGACTTTCGAAGCGTTCGTAACGCTGCCCGGTTATCGCCGAATTGTTAATAAGTCATAAACGACGAATAAAATGGCTAAGCACTGTGTCAACTTTACGGCTTTGGTGAAAGCAGCCGTTCCTCGGCGAGTTATCGTCGTTCGAATAATTGCTCATTTCTTCGGGACACATCGCGTCACGTACGCTCTTATCAGCCTCTTTTGTTACTCGTTCGCTCGCTCGGTCACGATCCGGACGAGATAGCCAACTTTGTTACAAAACGAAACTCCCGACCGCGAAAGCTTCACCAGTTAGTTCCCGGACGAGCGATTTTCGACAAAAGGCCAAACTCGCTGTCTCCAAGAAAAGAATTTTCTCTTCTTTTCTACCAAGAATTCTTCTTCGTGATTTTTTCAGCATACAAAAGAGCATCACGAATATGCAAAATGCAATTGAAAGATTAACAAAAGATTACGAGCAAAAGTGAATTTTTTTAAATCTCTCTTTATAAAATTTTTTTAAAACATTCTTTCCATACTTTTTTGTGCGCGTTTTAAATGTATTTTCTCCGTTTATAAATTTTAGATAATCGATCCAACTCCGACACAAAATAGAGACATTATAGTGGCATTATTGAAAGTTGCAAAAAAAGAGGAAGAAACGAGGAGGGAGAGAATCGAAGAAGATTTCTTAACGCAACAGGTTTACGACCCGGGAGATCGCTCGAGGGCAGAACGAAGTAGAACGGGAATGAGATAATGAACGGCGTCGGGTATTTATCATTAAAGTTGCGACACCTGAGATGACCGGTCCTCCGAAATTTATCCGCCGATTCAGAGATTGCGCAATCGTTGAATAATCCGGGCGTCGAGTCGACATAAATGTACGAATTTTCACGTATCACGAAATCAGGTTTTCTCGTCGTCACACGAGCGACGATGCGTCAATAAAAAAACAGTAATCGACGCGTGAGACGAACGATAATGTTTTTTTGTAGCATTCCGATTTCTCGTTTCTTTTTAATTAGAAGTCAACATTTTTTGATTGCCTACATTTTAACGATTTTTTACGCCTCGGGGAATTTTCTCGACAAGTTTCTTTTCTCTCCGGAATAAAAATTTGTTGACCCGATGCAAGAGAATATTTGGAAAGAGAAAGAGGGAGAGGAAAAACTGCGCCCCGAGTGAAACAACGAACGGTCGAACGACCTTCACCTGATGTGGAATCGGTCGCGTGTGGGAAACGCACCTTCGAGTTATCGGAGTATAGACACCGTTTGCGCTCCGACAATTATTTTTGATTCGGGGGATATTTTTAATGCATACATATATAATTTAAATTTAAAACATTTTCCCGTACGTTCGAATATATGCATTATGCGAATATTGGAAGAAAATCTTGTCTTTCCCTCGTGCGGGGTCATCACCGGGTGAACCGAGAAAGAAGCGCTCGATCCTTTTGCGCAATCGATAAAAGTAAACTGGTATGGGGACCGAATCGGGAACGACTCGAACCGATCTTAACCTCTCTCTCTCTCTGTCTCTCCTGGGATTTTGCAACACGGTTTTCAATTACGTCGCGTTAGTAGGACCTTTGAAAATATATCGCAACCTCCGCGCTAATCACTGTCGGCTCGCCGGACGATCGCGAAAGTTTCTTTTGTAACTTACCGAAATGCTAAACACAAGCGCTCAGTCATTGACCGATCGTATTCGACGCATCAAAAATCTGGACTGAAAATCCGCCCGAATTATAAATTTCGATCAACTTTCGAGATATTTATCATCGCTCTTTCGTAATTTACATCTCATTCTCGTTTTTTGAAAATCATCTGTGTCAGCCCGTCACTCAAGAACGATTGCATGTTTACCGAATTTATTAAAATTCTTCTATTGATATTTGGAAATCGCATAATGATCATTTTTGACGGGTTTCCACCGAGAATATTTTTTGATTTATGTACGTTTTGGTTACGTGAAAAAATGTATTGAAAAACGTATATTTATCAAATTGGTTTTGAAATAATGAAATTGGAGTTTGTGTAATTAGAGTTAAATTGGAGTAAAGTTAAAAAATAATGGTTATCATCGATTTTTTCTGCTTTATTATATTTTCTTGTTAATTATTAAAAGTGTGTTTTTATAATTAAAGTGTTTATCCATCGAGAAGAGACATTCACGTTGCAACGTGTACGATTTCGAGCGCGTGTTCTCTACTGGCGAGGACTAATAGCGAGTCGCCGTCCATCACCGACTACGGTAAATGTTAATGACAATTTTTCTCCGATCGCAAAAGACGTTACGACGGTGAGTACACTTTACCCGACCATCCGTCACATTCCACAGCACACTCGGTGCTTTGAATATTTCGAGCTTGCAAAGTTTGACGCGAAAAAATGGTCGATTCTCACTTTTTTTTCTCTCTATTCAGAACCATTTGTATTTTTGAATTTCTTCGTTTTTAAGAGCATTTTTCCTCGATACAATATTCTCGGTTCTTTTTTTAATTATCGCAAAAGTTATTTTTCATTTAATTAATGTTTAAGTAAGAAAAATGGAAAATGTTGACATTTCACTTCTCGAATGGGCTCGCGGCTTTCACGAAGTCCGGAGCGAAGGGGCAGACTCGCTCTTCGCGGCAAATTCGCACCCACGAGAGCGAATATTCTGCTCGGTCACAAATTTTATTCCGGATTTTGAAAAATTGGGCCGATTTCGGGGGATTTACGTTCGCGTAAACTTTTCGCGCACCCTCGGAACGTTCTTTCATTTCTTTTCCATCGTAAACGAGAGTTCACACACGTAATTACGTTAAATTTAGGGAGCAGGAAATCCGCGAGTCACTACTTACCATTTTCGGATCGCGATTCGAATTCGGGACAGGAAAAAATCACCGAAAAACTCGACACGTGTCTCAAGGGAGCCGGTGTCCCGAGAGTCAACTTCTTCCCGATGAGATACCGTTGAGCATTTATAGGATTCACCGATAATGCGGGAAAAGGTGGGGGAAAATCTCGGTGCCACCGCCCCCGACGACGTTCCCTCCTCCGGGCTTCGGTCCATCCGCGACGATTCTCGCGAACGACGAGCTCGTCTCGAGCCTTCCTCAAAACGCGCCGTGAAACTCGTCTCTTTCTCCCCCTTTTCATTTATCGACGTTTTTCTCTTTGCCGAGCCGCTACGGAGTGGGGCGGGAAAGAGCGAGAGTGAAGGTGAGAGTGGTCCATGATCGGAGACGAGAGAGAAAGGAAGCTGTCCGAGGACCCTCAACGAGAGTTTATTAAAACACATTATTTTAATTTTTTCAAATTTTTTTATTTTTATTTTTGTCTTTTAAAGGCATCTTTTTTTGGAATCACGTCTTCTCTCGGTATACGACAGAATAATTTTTAATTTTATACATTTTAAGTATATTTCTTTATGAATTCATTTTTTTAAACGTAAGATGATATATTTTTTATCATATTCAAACTTTTTTTTAAATTTAAGGTCGTTGGAGACAAAGGTTAAAAATAAATGAAATTTGAACATCTAAAATGTGTATAAGGAATCGAATAATGATCAGAATTTTATTAAAATTCAAATGTTTATCAAAATAAATTTTTGAAAAAATGTTTCGTTTTCGCAGTCCTCGTGTATGTCGAATAACGAAGTTCGGATGTATTAAAAAACTATACGCAAACGGGTGATACGAAAAAAAAAATGTCATAACTGTTGAAAAAGTAAAAAACTAAAATTTATATCCTCTATATTTATTACTATTATATAACGTTGATAAAAAACCATTAAAATTTATAAAAAGTAGAATTATGATGCAAATTTTTTTCAATATTATTCATTTTTTTTAACAAAATCTTTTATTGAACATCAGATAATATTTTTCTACATTTCAAATTTTTATTTTTCTTCTTTTAAATTAGAGTAAAAATTATATTAGAGTATAAAAAATTGTATTTTCGATCGATCATATATTTTGCCCGATTTTAATATTCCAGAAAAAAATTATAAAAAATATTAATTAAGATTGTGTTGCAAGAGCACAAAAGTCACTCGACTTTGAAAGTCCCGCGTTCGATCTTTCAGTCTTTGAAGAAAATTACCAGTTGTCCCTGGATCCACTGCTTACCGATTTTTATCGATAATAAATAAGCACGGATAACGTTATAATTTTTCGAGTCAATTTTTGGCATTCCGACAGTGTCAACATTGACTTTCGTAAATATCCGACTTAATTTCAGATCCTCTAAAATAAATCTAGTATTGAAGAAAATACATATATTCATAGATTTCCATCTCATGGACATTTGTTTAAATCAAAATGAAAATTGTCCGCACATTTAAATTTTCATTTTTCTTCGTTCCTCATTTTTTTCGTCGAGTTCTGTACTTTGCAACAATAATTCACATAAGGCGGCGAAATGTAAGGAAAAATAATAAAAGGTATTTATAATGTGGAATCGATATCTGCGATAAAAATAGGAGAGAGGCGCATCCTCACCAAGATGGCAAGAGAAGATGCGCGGGTTAACTCCCACGGAAAATATGGGTTGGGCAATCATCGTCAACACTCGTATTCCACTATGAGATCTTCGAGAATGAATCGACGCGACTTTTTAAAATCCTCTATTTCATTCTTAAAAGTTAGTTTTTTATCAATTTAGAATTATTAAAAAATACACTTACTCTTCCATTCAAGATCATTCACACATAAATGATTTTTTTCGCTTTTACGGATTTATGATACAAGATTCGTGAAGAAGTGACGAATTTTGGGAATCCCGGATCCAAAAATTTAGGATCCTGTAATAAAAAAGAATGGGCACGTGGCCAAGTCAAGGAGAAACTGAAGAAAAATCGTTAGGAAGAAAATAAGAGAAGAAAAATAAGTTGATGAGGTCCGCAAAACCGCGAGGGAGTAAATCCCTTCTAGTCTCATTTAATTATATTATTATCATGATTAAATATTAAGATCATCGACCGGGGATAGAATAGGTTTGCTCTTCGTTTCGAATAATTTGTCCCTCGTCCGGGTAGAATTCAGCCTCGTGTCATCCCATGAAAGCGGATCTCTTCGCGAAGACGAATATCACGGATTTTCATAATTTCAAGGCAAACTCCAAATAAAGACGGGACGGTAATATCATCAACTTTTTTCTCTCTCTCTTTCTCAAATTTTTTACAAGACACCAGATAAAATATTTGGGAGCGATACAATAATAATAGTATACAATATTTTTGGATGTCCCAACATCCCCGAGGACTCGCGGTCGGTTCTAGACGGTTCTTCCATTATATTCCCATCCCGATTTTTATTCTTCCTAACGTGTCTCTCAGTCCCTATAGCTTTTAAATTAGCATTTTTGCAGATGTTACATAAGCCTTACGAAGGCCGTCGAACTGGCTGCAGGGGAACGAAAATAAAAAAATAAAAAGCCGAAAATGAGCCAAGATATGAGCGAAGAAAACAAAATGCTTGCAAATGTTTGAAAATTTTCCAAAAAGAATATTGAAGAAGAAAGAAATGCAAAAATAATGTTTCGGAGAAGAATACCTTTAGACAACCGAGTGTATTCTTGACAAAAGACCCTTCAAAAAGGATGAAACTGATATTTGTCCAATTTTTCATTGAATGAATGATGAGTCGCTGTCAGGTGGTAATAGTACATGACAAATTTCGCTTTCGACAGTGCTAATTGAGAGAATATAGGACTCTTTTGAAAGGGTTCTCGAAGCTCCTATGGGAGTGTAATAAGACGATCACCTCGTTGTAAAATCATCGTTCAACAACTGGCGTTTCGTCTCTTTTCTTCTGCCGCGACGCGAGACTTCTCCGCGATTGACGAGTCTCTCTCTCTCTCTCTTCTTTTTCATCGGCATATCGCTTCTTCAGCATATTCCTTTCTGTAATACACCTGTATTCGTGGAGGAAGCGAAGGTCGAGGCGCGTCTCGAGCTAAGCTTTATCGTTTCACCGCTCACTCGGCATCTCTCCTCTACAGGGTGTCTTCTAATCTCTCAATCATTCCCCAACATCCGCTCTATGGAAACAACGATAAAAGAATCATTCATTTTTTCCAATATTATTTATTTACTTGTTTAAACGTATAGGCATGAACCTTTGCCTTTCTTGATATGTTTCCCAACGCAACGAGTTGGAAGTTTAAATGTGAGTGGAGTTGATTTTTCGGTTGACACGATAATATCGAGTTGCTTCTGTAATTCATCACTATTACAAACGAGACATTTCGAGTTTAGCTTTAATGAGAGGTTCCAAATTTATAATTGAGCACCGATTCAATAGCGTTTTCAGAACTATTGATTAATTTGACGAGAAGACGGTTTATTGAGGCTCGATTTCGTTGAGGAAACAAATTTGACTCTTTGTACAGCGCGTACGTCTTTTTTCATGAAATCAAGAAAAAAAAATCGAGAAAAAAGAGATAAAAAAAACGTTAAATGGCCCAAGGCGTTCTGGTGAAAGATCGTCGGCGTGGAATTTCGATATTCGTCCTCAGGATGATCGAATTCGTTTAAAAAACGATGAAGATGATACCGGAGCTGACGTTGCAGGCGCCAAGGTCGAGAAGAGCTCTCGTCAATGAAGTGGGTAATTAATTGTCTCGCAGGGCCCGAGGATAAAATTCTCCGATGCTCAGAAACGCGACAGCCTTTACACTTCCGGCATAATATTTATTTTTCTTTCACTACACTTTTTTTTCGTTGACTTTTTATACATATTCTTTTACTTTTTGGATACACACTTTCCTTCTTTTTACATTTTACGCTCTTCTCTTCTTTCTCTTCGTTCTTTTTTTGTAAATTAAAAAGCGACGGCAGTAGCCATTATTTGAAGAGCGAAATTACCTTTTGATGAGATTGAAAAGATGAGCAGAATGGACCCGGGAGTATTTTTACGGTGAACGAAGGTAAACAAGAAAAATGATTATTTCACCGATCTGACATTCGAGAGAATATTTTGTATTCGAGTCCAATAAAAACATGGCCTTCACGTTTGTGTGAAAAAAAGGGAAGAGCTGGAAAAAGGAAAGAATTTTTTGAATATTAAACACACGAGCCAACGCGATCATTCGGAATTTTCATATTGAAATATCAATGAGCTTCAGATCTATTTTCGAAACTTTGGAAACTTGTCACGCATACTTTCAGAACAAATGTTTTTTTCGCAAATAAAATTGGAAGCACGACAGAAAGTAAAAATAATGTCAAATTATTTATCCGGAGAGCTGTTGCTATATTATGTGTTGTGTAATTATTATTAGAAAATTTTTTTACGAGGTCTCGCAGATGGGAAACTTTTTTTTTTATACTCACGACGAAATTTTTATAACCCATAAATACCAACAAGAAAGAGCAACGTTTCTCGTTACGTAATTTTGATGAAACAAATTTCAAAAATCAAAGGGCATGCAATAAATTTTTTAAAATCTCTCAATTGTCAATGGTCAGTGATGACTCGTTATACTCGAAAATACATTCGTGAATTTATAATTTTTTATTATAAGAACTATAAAAATTGATATAAAATCGTTATTACGTATTTCGCTAAAATTTAGCAAAATAAGTCGTTGTTGAAGGAATTTTTTTTCTTGTTTTTTTTTAACCAGACATCGAAAAAATTCGTTAAAAACCGATACTCCCACCTCATCTCGTCGCGGCCGGTCTCCTCGTGTTTCTCTTTCCAATATTTAATGTATTCATTTTATAATGAGGTACGACCTTGGGTCCCTCTGAGTTTCTAGAAGCAAGGACGTTAAGGATCTTCACGCAAGAAAGTCACACGAATAAATCGAAACGTATCTGATCGGGCGACACTGATTCTTGTGCACTAATTCAAAAAAAAAAATTCATTATTACATCTCATCCCTATATCTTCTTTAAGACAGTAAACATTTTTGTTATTACTTCAAATCAATAAATTTTCGATAAAACTTTCCAGAGCGAATATTTTGGTAGTTTTTTAAACTTAAATTATTAATTGTTCTTTTGAAATAATGAAACCTGTGATAATTTTGTCATTAATGAAAAAAGAATATTATTTTGACTCTCATTTATTATACTGCCCGTATAACTATACTTTATAATAATAATAAAGATAATAATATAAAAAATAAAAATGCACTGCGATGTGTGTCCTCATGAGAAATGTTCCATCACTCCGTTGTTCCTTCGATAATACCTCGGTCTTCTCAGATTAGAAGTAGTGGCCGTACCCGAAATGACCGAAGTACGGATAACCTGTGTTTTTTACGATGAGGAAGAAAGCCTTTGTTAAACGGAGAAGCGTATTGACGGAGTTTTTGAAACTTGAATGAGAGTCTTCTCAGTGGAAAAAATGAACTAACCGTAGCCGTAGTAGCCGTGACCGTAGCCTCCGTACAAACCGTAGCCTCCATATCCATAGCCTCCATACGGGTATCCGTAACCGTAACCGTACAATCCATGGCCGTACCCATATCCCAGACCATAATGTCCTAGCAATCCCGGACGTGCCAGAGCACTTCCGATTATCGCCAACAGAAAGACTAAAAACTAAAAAAAAAAATATCACCATTTTTATGCACCATCATTTTTTCAATAAAATCCCTAATCAAACTTTACTGATAAATTGGCGAATTTGTAAAACGAAATGAATAATTTTTGAATTGTTAAAAAGTTAATAAAAATGTTAAAAAATCACGAATATCACTGCCCAGTGTTTTATCTACGATTCTGTACGAATTGGAAATGAAACTCACGATCTTGGAAGAAGCCATACTGTCGATGCTTCGTCGATAGATTCGCAAATAGTCCTTCCGCGAGGGAACTTGGAATAGCTTTGAGCGTCTGTCGTCCCAGTGTCGAGTTTCCTCCCCGTGAGATTTCTTTTATAAGAAAATGCTTCCTGTCGCGTGCACCACCCACCATTATTTTTCATTTGCATCGCACTCGCTTTTTTTTTTCCTTTTTTCCTCAATTCTATTGCATACTCGGTCATTCGTCTCCTTGAACGCGGCGACAAGGGGCTCGCGTACACGCGATAATAACAGTCTTCATTGTTCTTCGCTCGAGCACGAGAGAGACGTCTTCTTTACGCACGACAACTTACTCCGATACGCAATAATACGTCTTGCACGTATTCTTTCCTATTTTTCAATTACGACATTTAAGTAGAAAAATATAAAGATCATACTCGTGCAGAGAAAGAGGAAAAATTCTTTTATCGGTTCGTATCACGATTTTCATTTCTGATTCTCACTTATCAAAATTAAAAAAAAAATGATAATAAAAATAATTTTCGTAAAGAAGGAAATGCACAAGGGTAAACAAATTTTTTGTCGTGCCTTGAAATCCCACGGAAAATTTCTTTCATGCAATTTTATAAAACCCATAATCGAGAAGATAACTGGAGATTAAATCGATTGGCCGTGCAAATAATTATATTTCGTTTTTCCAACGGGTCATTATCATCGAGCGCCTAATTAGCGGAATGCACACGCATTATGAGCTCGACAAAGAGCTCTTCATTGGCTTCGTTTGTAAAAAATGTCAATTGATTATGTAAACATCGTCAGAATGACGAATATAAGGATTGCTGGTGCATTTTCGAGGAAAAATATTGGTGAGGAAAAAAAAAGAAAAAAAGTGAAATAAAAAAAAATTGTCTATTTTTGGAACTGCAGACGTAACGACCGACAATGCTTACAGTTGTAGTCTTGAAAGGTTTACGAACGTCCTGGGGAATATAGTTGTTATCGAGAAAGTCCAAGAGCATCGCGATTAACGTCAAAGGCCTTGAAATTCATTAGAATTTTAGTATCGAGTCTTTTATCTCATCATCGTTACCTTCCTCTCTATTACTTATAGTATTATTATATTGTAATTCAATTGCTTGTATGTTTAAACTACAGGAAAGTGGAACTCATTGCATTCACTATTTCTTATAAATAAAACGTGGAACTAATTTTTAGTAAATATGTTTTAGTTTTTATGTAAGCTTTTTACACAATTTATGATAATCAATGGAAATTGAGTTGATTAAAAAAACTTTTGCTATGAAGTAGTAATTAATTAAATATTAATTTAGATTCATATTTCAAAAAACTTTTGACGTGAGCAAAAGTAATGGTTTATTATTGTCAATTTTATACAGTTTTATACGAAAATACATATATGTATACAAAAAATGTTCAGTTAACGAAAAGATATTCATACAGAGAGTTCAGCGTTTATTTTTCGATAAATAATGTCACTGGTGGTATTCGCACTGTATATCATTTGGCTTATAACGAAATATAAAAGGTCAAATCATTTATTTAACATAATCGATTTGCAAATGAAGATGAAATGTCAAACACTCTCTGAATATTTTTTGGCACGATTTTTCGGATGAGTAAACGTCAAGTAACGGTGCGCGGGCTAAATTTTATTGGTATTAAACAAATATATATTTTAAAGCTACAATAAGTCACGAAAAGAAAAAAAAATTAAATACGATTTTTCGATCGAACAGTTGAAAATTTGGTATCAAATTTTCTCATGACTAAACATCATTGACGGTCGCATTATTCGTCTTGTTGACAGTCTTGTTTTCCGGTGTCAACAAGTACTCTCTGAAGTCATCGGGACGGAATCTGACGTCATCGTAATCCTCGAGAGTCGGTAAAAGTATTCTTCCGAAGCGAATTCGTCCCTGAACGCTGAGAATTTCGGGCTTCTTGTCACTCGCGTGTTTTGCGGTGGAATTCGTGATATTTCCGCTCTTGAGAATCTCCGATTTCGGGCGAGTCTCGCTCGACGAGGTTTCCTCGCCCCTCCTCCCGTCGCTCTTCGGCGAGACTAGGTTCTCGTTCTCCCTCGAGAATCCCAGAAACGGGAACGGTGCTGGGAAATTCGGTCCTCGCTGGAGACTCCGGGGATAATTGTCGAAAGGATTCTGGAACCTCTGAGAGGGCAAAAAATCGAAATTGTTCGACCGGAATCGTTGTTGCCGATCGTAAGAATTACCCAACGGCTGGAACAAATTTCTAGGATATCCGTTTCCTATCGAATTCTGAAAATTCGGATTGTTCGAAAAATTCGGATTCAAGCCGTCCGCGTAGCCGGTCTGTCCGAATCTTCCTTCCTGTCGCGACAAAAATGGTGAATTTCCGAAATTATTTAACTGTTGAGGATTCAATTGCAGTCGCTCGAAATTTCGGTATCGCTCGAGATTCGGCCCCGTCACGTCGAGCGAATCCGGCGAGCGTCCGGTCTGAGCATCACTGGCCGTTTCCACTGGCGCGACTCCGTTCACGTTTTCACCCCGCTGAAGATTTCCGTCGGGCCCGCGAAAGCTTCCTTCAGGTCCTCGAAAGTTCCCTTCGGGTCCTCGAAAGTTTCCCTCCTGTCCTGGATATCCTCGATAATTGTCTCGATAAAAATCCGGATTGTAGTATCCAGGATTCGTGAATCCAAAGTCCTGACGAAGCGGAAATCCTTGCTGGTTTATTCCCGGATTTAGTCCAGCTTGTAACGATCCTGAATTTATTCCGGGATTAATACCACCCGGATTTATTCCCGGATTTATTCCCGAATTTAATCCTGGATTTATTCCCGGATAATTATAACGATAATTATTTTCGTCGAAGTTGAACGGAAATCCGTTGCTTCCAGGACGAACTTCTGACTGAGTCTGAGCGCTTCGAACCGTGTCTGCTTCCAGGCCGAAATATCTCGAAGATTCTGTCGAAGTTTCCGATTTCGATGGATTGCTCGTCGTAGAGATCGTCGCGTTCGTGGCCGTACGGTTTGGTCTCCCGTCTTGGAGTTCCCCGACCAGAGTTGGCGACAGGACTGTCGCTACGTTTTTGGCCAGGACTGACAGAAATTCGCCTGCTGGAACATTTTTGAACGGTGCAGATTTCAAAAATTGCATTAGACTAAATTTGTTGAAAAATATGAGACTAAATCGTCTCACAATAATAAATTATCAGTTAGTAAATAAAAACTGTCACATTGAAGCAGTTTACAAAAATCATAAAAAAATTACTCACTGGCGATAGACTGTTTGCTCTGGCCGTGTATGGTCTCGGTCCCGATCAAGATGACAGCCAGGAACGACAAAAAAATCTGCGGATAAAAAGAGATCGTGAAAAGCCAAGTTATTCGGGTTGAGTATGCGAACGCTCGTAAAATATATTTTGCTTTTTTTCGGTCAAAGTTCAGCAGCCTATTGAATTGCGAAACGCAAATGGGGGTAGCGTGACTGACGGATTCTCGTAATACAGCAGGCAACGCTTTTCCACTCATTTTTTTTTTTCATCTCTCGTTGCTCAACACACGTAACGACGCTGATGGATAATTATATCCGTAGGTTCATATGTAATACCGAGCGAATCGAGAGATCGTCGAACCCGTTTTGCGCGAGTCATGTCACGTTCCGTCTTCATCGCCACTTTTCAATAATTTCGATAACTAATTGCCCGACGACTCTTCTTAATCCTCCATTCATTTTCTCCGTTCTTATCTCTCAAGAAAATTTGCATTTCATTCTATCTTTCTGGATTAAATTTCATCTCAACAAAATTTTTCAAATATTTTATTTATTTATTAATTTTTAAGGTTACTTTTTAATTGAATTTTTTAAAAAGATATTTATTTAGATTTCTTATCAGGATAATTTGCTGTACTTTTTCTGAGAGATTGTTTTTAAGTGATAGAAAAATGCAATTTTTTTTACTCACGCGCGTGGTGCGTTGCATCGTGCGTGTCAGCCAGTGTCGACTAAAGGGTTCGTGTCGTCCACCTCTTCATATATACTTTCCCTGTTCCTTACAAATGTGCATTCACTCCCGACAATATTTCGTCTAATGCCACGCGAGGCGGAAAATTTTTCCTTCTTTTCTTTCATTCTTTTCTTCTCTTATTTTTTTTTCTTCCGCGACGCTCGAACGAGCTCGCATTGTTTCCCACCTTCATTCCCACTGTGAATTGGTAAATGAATTGTCTACGTGTTGTCGATAAATTGTCGAATTTGCCTGTTCGATGATCTACTTTTGAAACATTGACAAAAATGATTGAATCATAAGAAAAATAGTATACTGGACGTTCGAATAGTGAAATTTTCATATGACACGGTTTGGAGATGTTGTTCAATATTATGTAAAATATTTTAAAATATTTTACATAATTTTCGATTTTGGTCATAACGTCTTAAAAATTTTATCGACATATCTTCTCCTCTGAGACGATAATTATAGCCTCTTAAAATCTTGAATAATTTTATTCCCTGGGTGCACGTTCAGTAAAAAATGCATTCTCGTTTATAGGCGACAAAAAAGAGGATCATCAGTTAAAGAATTTTTCCACATCCAAATGTTACAGTCTCTCGGATTCGTAGCTTCGTGATTATACAATCTCGAACGTTTTGAAGTAATTAGTAAATTAATTGACTCGGATGGATTGATGCAACGCGAATAATTATAGCTGATTCTTCATCTTGCGCGAATGCGCACCTCCGACCGACCGGCAAGTGTCTCACGACTCGCGTCGCACGCACAGAAATTCCTCGAGAATTTTCTCACCGTGACTCACAATTTGCGTTGTAAAATCTAAATAAACGTCTATTGTAAAAATGAAAATATCGAGGTGAGCGTGCCATTTTTTAATGCGAATAATATTCTAAATTCATTGAAATGGAATTTAAAAAATTGAACAGTTTTTATTGAAAAAAATGTATACACATCCAACGTACTTCGAATTTTTATCCGTCGTATATTTAAACAATATATTTTTAGTGTACTTACGTATGTGTCAGTATATATTTCAAAAAATTGAATGAATTTATCGGAATCGCAAGAAATATGATTTTATAATTTGGACCGTTCGAAAAATTTCGTTGTTACCACGAAACGTTTGGACTAAAAGCCGATTTGGCTGATTCTTCCCACGATTCCGGGCGCCACGACACCGGGAAGATTGTAAATTTGTACGGGACCCCGCTGACGCGCCTCGATCCCTGCCGCCCGCAGATTTGGCGTCACGATCACTCGAGAAGTGTATGAAGATGGATTTTGAATTCTGGGATAATATTGCTGAGCATTCGTTCCGGGCCCGTTCCGATTCCTCGCGAGCATTCCTGTCACACTCCCATATGGGATTCCACCTGAAAATTTTTCCACATTTACAATCCCAAAATAATTTTTTTTTTTCATTTTTAATTTAACTTCCAACATTTGAATCATATTTATACTTTGTCCACTAAATTTAGACGATTGCCAAGTTTTTTAAAATCGTATTTAATCATAAAAATTTTCATTTTACACGTAAGAAATGAAATTTATTTGTTAAAATTATAAAAAAAATGTTGTAGTTGGTAATTCAACATGTATAATTTATAAGAATTCAATACCAGAAAGATGGTTTAGTTTGCGATTCAATAAGATTCAATATTCGCTAAAATGTGAATAATAATAATAATGATTTGCAGCTTGTAAAAAATGAGGAGCGGTGATAAATTGTCGGCGTCTCGATACGAAATTCATAGAGATCCGATGTATGACCAAGACAAAAGTGAAAGGGAAACTTCTTGGAGAGATACTGGTCCGTCGAGACAGAAGTCCTCGGTGCTGCGACCTCTCGCAGGGGACTCGAACTCCGAAAAAAAAATCGTTACGAAGATATCGACCGAGGATTTTTTTTCCACTCGAATACCCAGCGAGCATCAAACGAAAACTTAATTTTGTGCCCGTTATATAATTTTCTATTTAAAAAAAAATATTTTTCTATTCATATATTCATTTTCCAACGTTCTCCCGTCGCACGGAGAACCAATGAGATCCGTTTCGTCGAAAAGGTCACTATTCTTGAAAAGTTTAATTAATATCGTGATTAAACTCACCGTATGCGAGTCCGTTGACCATTTCGACGATCCCGGCGCTATCGGGAGCCGCGCTCGCCGATTTCAGGACGATCACCAGGCCGATAAGGGTCACAACCTCGATAAAACATATTTCGTGTGTTATGTCACTAACCAAAGGCAGTACGTTAACTTTACTCTTCACTTTTCTATTCAAGACCATATTTTAAGTTAAATTTGGCGTTATTTATTCCAAAATAGTCAATTTTTTTAATAGCAGCCACATTCAAGATGAAATACGAAAAAATAATGTCAAGAGTAGAGAAGTGAAGAGTACAGTTAACGCACTGTCTTAACCAAAACCGACTAATTGCTTCGTTACATAAAAAATAAGAAAAATTTTATATTTCACGCTGAGCACACTTATTTCAAATAATGCGAATAAAATTTCAATTTAAATATATTACACGGTAGCTCAATTTATTCGAGAACTATGTAATCGATAGGTGAATAAAGGACACAATGAAAAATGCATTTCCTCGATTCAATAAACTCTAATTATTACATCGTATATTCATTTTTAATAATTAACTTTTTATATGAAACGTTTTTTGAATAAAATTATGGAATAATTCTTACCTTGGCTGCAATCATGTCTCTCGGGTGAATGATTGTTCGCGACTATTACGATTCAAAGTTACGCCGAGCAGTGTCGAATGATGGAATAAAATATATAGAGTTGTAGTCTCGGCGTGTGACGATTGTCCAATGGAAATCGCGTGTTCCCTTTCAAGTTTGACTATCCTGGCCGTATAGAGAGACTCGTCTGTGTGGACGAGATTCTATCGTTCGCCGGCCGTGCAATCGAGTAATATTACCCGAGCACCTTAACCTTGGCTATGTGTCTACCTTTACGAAGTAGCTTGTGGTAATTGTATTAGTTTTGCCACCTCTCACACGCGAATCCCCAGGCACTCTGTCGGGATCATCAAGGATCTTGCTCCCACACTCACGTTTTATTCATCATCTAAGCCTTTTAATCGTGCCAATTTGCAATCTCTTCCATTTCCAGTACCGTAAAGACATCATTTCCATATGCTCGCACTTTTCACTTATCAATATTTTACTGCATTTTTTTTTTCTAATTCGATCCTGTTTTATTGTATTGTACCATTTTACTCTAGTATTACATTTTAATTCATTTCTGGTGTTGCAGTTTTATTCGAATGCAATATTTTTCATTGTTTTTTTAATGCATACGAAAAATAATAGAATTTTATGTGATAAAACATCTTATGTTGGAAGATAAGTATGAATATTTCATTTGTATTCATTTAAATAATAAAAACTTTTGCCACACTGCTTCTAAATCTCGGAACGAATGCTGTCACTTCTGAAACTCGATCTGCATCCGTGTTGGTGGGTGGTTCTCGACTGGTAACGAGATATTCTAAACACTTTCCTCTTTTTCATTCTACGGATGAAAAGGAAAGCGTTACGAGGTGAACGGTCAATGGGTGTATCTTCAATTGATTTTTTTTTGTTTTTTGAAAAAGTGTTAACATTTATGAAATAGTCGAAAGATGACAAAAATAGTAAAATGGTAAATGAAACAGTAAAAAGTAAAGTATTCGAGTACTCAAAAATATAAAAGTTGGATTTGCATTAATAATTGTAATTGTATAATTGTATTGTTGTAGGATTTTCTACATATTTCCCATTATAATTCTGTATTCATAGACGTGTTCCTAAAATTAGGTCGAGGACGTCAAGTTTATCACAATCTTTTAGCTCTGTACCATTGTTTCCAGTTCAAGGGTAGCCTACCTGCTAAACACTTTTACTTCACGAGTTTGACTATTTTTTATTGAATTCGAATGCATATCCCAGTAGCTTCATTTGAAAGAAACTTTTATTTATATATGTAATCATACAATATATGCAATATTCCTTACTGATTTTAAATTATGTGAATTATACCATGTTAATAATATCGTATCATAAAAAATTTATGAAAAATTATCAAATGGGAAAAATCATTTTCACTACAAATTTGGCCTCGGAATGTCATTCTTAAATAAATGGTTAATCTGTGAATAAAAAAAAGTATATTTAAATAAAATGAAAATAATAGAACATTATTCGATCAATCTTCGACGAAATAATAGAGTCTACGATCTGGATCTTTGATGTAATTTGGGAGAGATTTGTCATCTATCCGACGATGAGTTTCCTCAAGAAGATCTTTCTCCGTTGAATTTTCATCCAGATCGAAATTCGGAACGTACGGCGGCGTTTGCATTAGCCGATTAGCGAGTACGTGACTCTGCAAATAATCGAATTTTTCGGTAAGTCAGGCAAAGGTGATTATAATTGAAACGACGTAAAACTTACGTCGATAAGACTCGTGGATGACTCATCTTCCTCCTCCGAACTCTCGAACTTGTCCTCGTTAGCAAATAAATCTTCCTCGTCGTCGAACGGCGAGCTCGTCCCGTTGTTTCTTCTTATCGATACCAGCATTCCCTTGACCCCATCCTTGTCGATCTCTTCGGTCCTGTAAATAATCTCCGGCGTCTCCTTCGTCGTTATCGAAACTTTTTTCACACTTTCCCTCTCGCTCGTCCCATCGCTTTCTCCCTCATTCTCACTCTCATCGCTATTTTTCATATTCGGGTACGAAGTTTTCGTTATTATTTCTTCCTTGGAAAAGCGAGAACGATGCTCGATCGTCTTCGACTTGGGAGTCGTACTTGACTCGTTCTTTTTATTCTTATTATTTTCATCGTTACTCAACGTTTTTGGGGATTCTGACTTCTCAAATTTTCGACGGGGCGGTCGCGTTGGATTTTTCTTCGAATAATCAATCGCTGGTCTTCTCATATTTTTTCTCAAGTTCGTTGACAGAGTGCTTGAATTATCCTGAACAATTTCCTTTTTTTCTGATGCAGCGCCGGTTGACGTTTCGTCCAGACGGTTTTTTCGTCTTCGAAAAATCGACGGAGGCTTCGTCGTTGTTCGCGGTGTCGTCGACGGCCAGATTCTTGCTTTTCTCCTCGAAGGGATCGTCGAGGGCGTCGCAGTCGTGGTGGACGTTCGAAAATTTTGCCTCCTGAATGTTTTCGACGTTGTAATCGGTGGATCAATTTTTTTCAATTCGAGACTCCTTTCGGTCTCTCTCAATTTCGAGACTCTTGCCGCAGGCTCGTTTTCTTTCGTCGTGTTATTTCTGTAGCGACTGCTGTATCGCGGTTTCTGCTCCGAGCCGCCTTGCTCGTTGTCCGACAACTTTCCACGGATTTTTTTTCTCGCGGTTTTCGGGGACGATCTTTTTAAGGGATAGACGCGCGTCACAGATCGCGTCTCCGAGGCATCCTCGTCGCTCTCCGCGGAAAATCCGTAAAGCTCTCGATGCCGCTCTCGTTCTCTGGCGAGTCGTTCTCTCCTCTCCCAGGGATACTCGTGCCTGTGAAACCTTCGAAAAACTCGACTCTCCCCCGAAGCTTCCTCGGACTTGTCATTTTCCCAGGGAAAAACGTATCGCGGTCCGGCCCCTTCCTCGCTCTCGTCCGAATGTCTCGAATATTTTTTCCGTCCGGAGGTCACGCTCGAGAAACTCGGGTGATGGAAGTGAGGTTTGCTCAATCGCGGACCGAGGTGCGCGTACTTCGGATCCTCGTTGCTCTCGAATGGGGAATACGGACGAGACGCAAAATGAATGAATTCCTTCTCGCTGTCGTGCTCTTCGGAAACTTCGTACGCTTTTTCCTCGCTCGACTCTTTTTTTTCTCTCGAATCACTCTTTTCTTCTCCGGATTCATTTTTATCTTCGTTCGAATTATTTTTCATGTCCCTCGATTCGGCGTTTCTCCCTTCGACTTCTTCACTCTCCGCGTTGGAATTTTCTCGCTCTTCTGAATCTGGCACGGATTTCGACGAGTCGTCCTCGTTCTCCGTTTCTTTTTCAGATCCCTCGCTCGGCTCGCTTTTCGTTTCCGAGACTCCGTAGTCTTTTTCCTTTCTCGAGCTCCTCGACGACGATTCGTCCGAATTCTCCTTATACCCTGGAGGATCCGACTCGAGATATTTTCGGAGTTTCACGAATTGTGGGCTCTCAGTCAGCGGGCTCGGCGTCTCGAAATCGTCGTCCGAATTTTCACGACTCTCTTCCTCCTCTCCTTCGTCACCGCTTTCCTCTTTATTTCTTTCTTCTTCTTCATCTTCTGCATTTTCACCCTTATCGTTCTTCTCGTTCGTTCTTTGAAAATTTTCCGGATTTACTTTCTGTCCACGAGTCGTTGAAAATTGAATTTTGTACAATTCACCAGGCTCGATATGGTAATCGTTTCTGACAGTCGATTTTTCAACCGAGCTCGAATCTCTCGAATAAATTTCGTCATCGGAGTCCGTAGAATTTTTAGTATGATTTTTATTGTATCTTGGCTCTCTTCGTCTCGGGTCCGTCGCAGAAACTTCGGCCTTTCCGTGTCTACCGACAATTCCTTTCGGTTTCGAGTGTCTGATTCTGTCTCGGATTGTGTAAACGATTCTCTCCGAAGGACTCGCTACCAAATCTCTTTTCGTCTCCTTCGGACTTTCAGTGACATTTCTCATCGCCGCGCGAATTTTTCGAGTCTTGAAAATATTTGGAATAACTTCTTTTGAATTTTCTTCTAGAAAAGTGGAATTTGATTTATCATTTTCGTCAATGCTTCTCTTGTGAACTTTTACCGTTCTGTAAAAAGCGACGTTGACTCCGTCGTTGCTCGGCGACCTCTCCGTTCGCGCTCGCAGCCTGTACGAAACTCTGTTCGTCCTGTACGGAAAAAATCTGTATCGATGAAAATTTGAAACTTCCGCTGGGGAAGGCGGCAGTAAATCCTCAGAAAGAGTTATCGGTCTCTCCGTGATCAAAACGTCACGAAATTTTGAAGGATTTTCAATGGAAGGTGGATTCAAAACGGTTTGAATTCCCGGGTGATCGTTTGCATTGTTCTCATGAAAATTCGCTAGATTTTTTATCGTTCCCATCACGTCCTCGTAAACTTGCCGTTGGTGCGTCAAAAGTTCCGGAGACTTCGTTGTCGTTCGAGGATTTTTTTTTCTTTTTGACTGATTTTCTTGATTTCTTGACAGATTCTTTTCTCTGGTAGCTCCTTGATTTTTTTCTTCGCGATTTCTCAATTTTTTTATCTCGTTCGCTTCCTGTCCATTAGTTTCCGGTTTCCTGGAGTTTCTTCCTATTATACGATAATCCTCGTCGGTTCGGTCGCCGATCAGATCCATGGCTAATTTTTCTCGAGCGATTCTTCTCGAAGCGAGCTCATCCGGCATTCGAGGCTGGCCGACGCGCTCCTCGAGGAAGAGAGGATTGTCGAGAGGGTCCTCGTCGAAGTACTTGGCTCGGAAACAGTCGAGCTTCTCTCCAAGGCCACTGAGACGCGGTTCGCTTCCTCTTTCCGCGTGATCCCCCGCAGGCTCTTCCTTCTCCGGCAGAACACTACTCTGCTCGAGACCGGGCTCGACGCATTCGCGATATCTGTCCCGGGAATCGTAAAATTCCGTTCCGCCGAAAGTCTTCCTCGGCACCATCCGAGGATTCGTCATGTATTTCAGAGCTGGCGAACGAATTTTCGAGTTTTCGTAAAATGGATATTTCTCAAGGTCCAGGGAGGATTTTGTTACCGGGACATCTGGCTTCGACGGTTTTTTATCCTTGTTCGATAGCACTTCGGAAAAATCAAAGTCTGGAACTTCAATCTCTATCTTCTTGTTCGTTTCTTCGTCAGAATTATTTTCTTCTCTAGATTCGTCGCGATACGAATTTTCTTCTTCCGATTCCTCCGAAGAATCGTCCTTAAAACGGGTCTCGATTTCGTCGTTGATTATTTTATCCACAACCCTCGGAGGCTCGTGCAAAATTTCCTCGTCGTTTTTCTCGCTCGATTCGTGGCTATTTATATTTTTAATCAATTTTTTTCTGTCACTGTCGGCCATTCGGTTGTTTCTCGATACCGATCTTTTCTTCCTCCCGAAAATGTTTCTCTCGAAAGAGCGATAGAATCTCATGACGTCCGACCAGGGATCAATATTCATCAAGTTGTCTGCTCTTCTGAAGGGATTTCTCCTTCTGAGTCCAAAATAATCGGAGTACTTGCTCCTGTTTATCGGCGACGGTGGGACGAGTTTCGTTATCGGGTAAAGAACTCGGGGAAGTCTCTTTTTCGCTCGATGCGGACGCGAGTGAGAAAATCGTCCCCGATTCGTGTGAGGACTCATCGCGAACCCGTAAAGATCACGTTCACCATTGTTCGCGGCTTCCTCCCGAGGAATTTCGATCTGCGGAGTCACGCTCGGACGGTCGTGGCTCGAGTACGACTCGGGCGGAAAATCGGCGTACGTGACCTGTCCCAACGGCGCGGGCAATGGCGGCTGAATGACAGTGAAATCGTTCGCGAATGAAATATCTCTCGTCTCCTCCTTTGTTACCTCCGGCTCGAGTCCCGAGACCGATTTCTCCACGCTCCTTTCCCCGGGTGTTGTGTAAACTTGACGATCGCACGCACGACTCTCCGTCGTTGGTTTTTCTCTCGACCGGATTATCACTGTGTAGGAAAGCTTTTTTGGACCTATCACTGTCGTCGAGCCCTCGTTCTCGCTCTCAGACTTTTTATTTTCGTCCTCGTGTTCCTGATGGACGTCGGGGTTCGATGAAGCATTCTCGACGCTCTCTTCCGAATTTTCTCCAGAATTATCGTCCTGACGTCGCCAAGATTCGTACGACGACGATATCGAAGGATCGTTTGTCAGCGAATTGGAATCGGATGCAATGGAGGTGGAAAAAAAATTCGGGGGAGTCGTAAAGTTGAAAAAGCTGGAAGAATCTCGGTCAGTCGATACTCCAGGCTCTTCCAAAATATTTTTTTTACCGTCGCTCTCGGAAGTTGCCAGCGGTTTATTATCGTTATTTATATTCTTGAAATAATCCCAAAATACTTTTCCATAATCCAGGAACGAACTTTTCGCTTTTTTGTCCCGAAGCTCACTCTTTTCCGACTCGGAATCTGAAATTCCTTCAGAAACTTTCTCAGAGCTCTCTCGATCAGTCACTGCATTCTCGTTATTACTTTCTGAAGTGTCCTCTTCGGAGGAATCCTCTCCGTGAACGTGCGTCAAATTCTCTGGAACTTCGTCCTCGGTATTTTTTTCCGCTTCCTCGTATTCCCTTTCCAGATCTCCTTCCAATTTCTCGATCTCGTTCTCGGTGAATCGTTTCGGATCGATCGAGGAACGTTCTAACAAATCGTTCACTTCCCGGGCTGTTTTATTTTCTTGATAATCATTCGAATTTTTCGAATTTCTCGTCTCCGAGTCGTCGTCCCGGTAATCGTCCTCAAAGTCGTCAGATTTATTTTTATTTTCGCTCTCTTCGCTTGTCTTTTCTTCACTCTCGTCTTCACTGCCTCTCAATTTTTTCTTCGTATTCTTTTTACTTTTTTTTTCATCGTCGAGCTTCCTGGCGTAGCCCTCGTGAAAATCGGCGTCGCGGATGTGCCCGGCGTGGTCGTAGGCCGCGTCTTCGTATCCTTCTTCGGTGTAAATTACGTTCGATTTCGATTTCTTGACAATTTCCCGTAGCCTCGGAGCGGCGAGAGCTTCTTCCCGGTTGGTCGCACTCTTGACAGCCTCTTCGCGCGGCAAATGCTTCACGGTGTTAGTTTTCCGAACTTGTGCGTACAGCTTCGTCGGGACGAAGTCTAAATTCACTTTTTTCGGAATCACCAAACCACCGGTAGGATTTTTCTTCGGGCTCGTCGGCGGTTCTTCCGGATTCTCGTGCTCGCTCGTCGGAATCGCGTGATCCGGCGGCTTCGACTTCCGGTCCGACTCCTCGGAAAAATCGTCCCGTTGCTCTGGAAATTTTTCGTAACTACTCGAAATTCTGCTCGCGGATGTGTCGAGCGTCGAATTTGAGAGAGACTTTTCAATTTCGCTACATTTCACGATGCACAGTATTACGAAATAAATTGTTACAGACTTTGCATCCATTTCAGAATAATATTCGAGAATCTCGTTACATTGTCACAAAACTTAATTTCCTTAAAACAAATTGATAAATCACTTTTTGCGACATTGTTCTTTTTTGTCGATATTATTAATGCTATGTTGGTTTTTTGTCAATATTGTTTCACGTTTTTGTGGACACCGTTTTTTCTACTTTGAGCCGTGGAGAGTGTTCGAGATTTCTAATCATTGCAGAACCACCGACTGTCACGGACTGCTCGCTCCTGCGACGGTCACAGCCTAATTTATAGTATTTTTATATTTTCTCGGCGATTCAGAGATGAAAGCCGATCTTTCTCGAGGTGGGGCGAGTAGCACGTTCCGCTGCTTTGTACGAGATAAGCAATTTTCTACGTTTTCAATCAAAATTTCTCCCACCGTCCTCTCTCGAAGTTTGCACGAAATATTAGATTCATACACACGAAGCCAACAATACACAAAAGTAACTATAATAATGAAAAGCTCTTGAAGAAAAAATCCACATTTATTTATGGGTTGTATTATTTGTTTGGCATATTTCAACATTTTTTAAGATTTTGAAATGCTTATTTGCATAAAAATTTCTTTAATCTGTTGCATGCAAAGGACTTTGAAGAACTTTTTTCATCCTTAATGCGCCTGCTATATAAATTAGACTCAGTCGAGTAGAACGAGAGACCTCAAACTAAACATTATTTCTTCGCTTTTTGTATAGAATTTGTAGAGAGAAGAAAGTTGGCAGATTATAGGACACGCTCGGTGGATCAACGGAGAGAGATCGCTGGGAATACAAATCCATAATCTGACGAATAATTTTATCGTAACGAAAGGGCCGGGACTTCTGTCGTCATTATGAAAAATAAAAAAAGTCAATCTATCAGAACCAGAATAACTGAAATGTTAACTGGAACAAATTTACTTGATAACATTCACTTAAAAAAATTTCAATAAATATCGAACGAAGCTTTATTGCAACATGATAAAAAATTACAAAAGAAATGAATTAAGTATAATCAAACGATATATAAATAATGAATAACGATAATTGATCGAAATCTACCGATCGCTGATCGAATCGACTGTGGATTGTATAAGTCGAATATGCGAGAAGAATGTTCTTTCTTTCGCATTTTCATGCAAGGCAATTTTTAAAATTTTCGCACCGATGCCCTTCATAAAAAACTTTTTACAAGATCGTCGAAAACGAAACGAGACTTAAATATGGAGTGTCAGGTACTTGGAAAATGTCAGGTTCGGATCTCATGCCGAAATCATCGGCTTCCACGATTCCGAAATCGACGACTGGCTCGATGAGCTCTGGCTCGCGGGTTTCGACTGCAGCATCGAAGCTTCCGGCTTGAAAAAATCTATAATCGGGTGATAGTTATAATTGACACGTCGGTTCGGCTCCTGATACTCGTCGTCGAAGCCGCCGTTGTGCAGACGAGTCGACGCTTCCATTTCTTGATCGTAAAGTTGGCTCGACCTGTTCAAAAATATATAATGACTCAAAATTATTTTTTGCATAGAGAAATAACATAAATAACTATATAAAATATATACCTATAAAATATATAAATTCATGAAAAATTGCAAGATTTATTTTATAGGATAATATAATTTATTGTAAAAAAAGTAATTACGAATAATGTCGAAATTTTTACCAATTTGGAGTGCTTCCTGAATCACTGGAATTTGAGTTTTCGTCCAAGTCCGGATTCGATTCTCTCCTGAAGGGTCTGTTCGGGCGACCTGGTCGTTTGCTTTTCGTGATTGGTCCCTTGTAACCAGGCGCTCGAGTGTTAGGCGCGTGCTGCTGGGGAAGCTTGTCGAACGGCCTAGGAGGAGACGTCGGTTTCTTCCTCCTTCCAGGCAGAGCGAAGCTCGGACGATTCGAAGTTCCGGCGTCAGAAATAGGCTTCTTCGAGTTCGTAACTTTCATAAGAAAACAATAAATAGATTAAAAAATAGAAGAATTGAAAAATCACAAAAAAATGGATTACATGCAAAAATGATAAAAAATTAGAGACTTACGATAATTTGTATCGAATGGCGAGGAAGATTTGAACTTGGTGAGATAACTCGATGGGCGCTCGGAATATTCTCCGTGCTCACCCTGGTCTTCAGTCGCGAATTCAGCGCCCGGGAAACTTTCCTGAGGGTTCGGCCGTGGATCTTTTTGGACCGGAGGGAAGATGTCCGTGTAGCCGTGAACGTGACAACTGCAGCAGGTCGGCACTTTGAATATGTCCATGTGAAGACCGAGCGAAGCTTCCCAGGTCAATAGACGATGATAATTGTAAACTTGGGTGCACGATGAACGATAATTCTCAGATATGAACGAGCAGCTAGCTTTTGGATTCCTACGCAATTATATTTCTCCTCAAATCACTTGTATTCGCACATTCCAAAGATAAACAAGCTGAAAAAATTGCATGCATTTTTTATACACTGTGTCGTTTGTTTCGTCAGTCGTCACGTAATCAAAATTACCGATATTCTCGACAAACCAATTAATCCGGAACGAATTGTCCTCACGGTTTTTAAATCTCTGCTTATTTTGTTTACTTTGACGTAATGGAGGGTCAACGATCTCTCAATGACCAGAAACTTGCACAAGCGATTCGTCGCGACTCGGTAAGAAAAATTCTTTCGAAATCGCCACTTGCCAAGAATCAACAGTTTTTTCGTCCTTTCAGCAGAAAATCATTAATTAATAAATTCATTAAAAACTAAACTCACGAGCACTTTTCCAGACGCAACGTTTGTGTGTGGTCCCCGGTGTTGATTATGTATTTCCAGGTACCGGAAACGGCTCTCGCGAGCTGAGGACGAGCATACATAACGGTCGACGGACAGGTGAATCCTTCCTCGACATTTTCGTACGGATAATCAGCTCGTCTGAAAAAAATGATATTTTTCTGAGATGAAAAATTTTGTATTTAATACTATAGTGGCAGATCCAGAGTGAAGATTTTTTTAAATACACATTTGTGTTCTGATATAAGGTAAACGTCCCAATAGTTGGACAGTTAAGGATTTTCATACTTTACCTTTATTTTAAAAAGATATAAACAAACAAATTTGCTTCAAATTCATCTCTAAACTATTGTTTGATATTTTAGTGATCAAAAACTCATTTTATGTAATAATTTTAGACAATATTTCTAGTAAATAAATATTTAAACGTTTGAACATGCAGGATGTCCCAATAGCTGGACAGAAAATTGACCCGATCTCTAGGGTTCAACAAGTTCGTTCCAATAAATTAAAGTAATGAAAAATAAACCATACGATTTTAATGAAAAATGAACAATTCAAATTTTAAAAATAATATAGCAAAAATTGTCCAACTATGGGGACATGTCCATCTATTGGAACGTTTACCTTATGCCAATAAAAATGAAACAGAACTGCAGCCTGCTCGTTTGTCTCAAGCAAATAAACAAAAAGAAAACTGACAAAATTCCCGTTCCTGTTTCGCAAAAATAATGAAAATAATTTCCGTGCAAACCACATGTCTAGAAAGCCTGACGCTCGACGATACTGGCGATTTTTCGATCGCAGCAGCTATAACAGAATGGAGCCATGAGGGTAATAACTCCCGCGGATCTTCCGATCCGTAGAAAATTGAATGGATTTTTACAGATCGTTGACTCGCAGTATTATCGAGTGCAAATTTTTTTCTTTTCTCTCTTTTCTATACTATTTCAACTGCAACGAAATCGAATGTGTCTCCGAAATACTTCATTCATCTTTACGTAAACTCGTTGTGAAACACTTGGGCGCCTGGGGATTGCGAGCCTTCCTTACACCACAGCAATTCTGGTTGACTGTTCGTATTCTTTTTTTTCTTTAATTTCTGTGATTGACTTTTAAAAAATATAAAAGCCAAACTGTTGCGTTATTACGTATCTTTTTTACTTTTTTTTTTAAATTAAGATTCTGCTCTTGTATTCGATCATTTTTTTCGTGAAATTTTTTAATTAATTTTTTTATATTAAATAATTGAGAATTAATATTTTTGTATATTTTTGACCTTTTAATCTCATTATTTTCGAAGCGACTTTCGTGTCTGCCCTGATAGTGATTGTCCAGTGATAACGTCGAAGGACGATCTTCGTCGATGTCGGCCTCGTCGTCCGCTTTGTAATCCGTCAGTAACGCTGAAACCATTTCCTTGTTTCCTCTGATGCTTCTCGTGATAGCTTCACTAGATTTACGAATTTTAAGTCATCATTCATCAACTTTGAAAAAGTTGCAGCCAAAAATGCGAGATTTATTACAAAAAGTGAATGAATAATTTTTTCGTTAAAGTAGAATCAAATGATTAAAAAATTTTCCAATGTTCAAATATGTAATCTACAAAACTACGAGTACAATTTTTAGATAAAAAAACTCACTGTGGATAATTCGACGCTTCGAGACAGACGGTTTTTGTAAAAAATTTGCAGTCATCGGTCGAAGGCTCTTTTTTTGAATCCGTGGATGGTCGCCTACTGGGTCTTTTCGACACGAATCGAGATCCTTCCCCTGAAGAACATATCGAATAAATTAATTACCGTAAACTTATTTAGGATTCTAGTACACTGAGATAAATTACGACAGTAGATTTTACCATAAAGTGAAATTTACACTAATAATTTTACAACTACAAATAGATATTTTTATAGTGATTCGACACATATATAGGATAGAATTCAAATAAAATTTATAGTCGTCACTTTTTTATAGTAAGTTCTGCCAAACTTTCCTCTCAGTGTATTTAATTCTGGTATTGATTTTCGAAAAAAATCTTTACCTGGGAAAACGTTGCGACGATTGACAGTCGGCGATCGACGAGACGGCGAGGACAGTCGATAGTAAGGGCGACGACCTCTTCCGGGTCTAACAAGCAATCTCAGTTCCTGCGCCTGTAAAAAAGTTTGCCAAATTGGGTCTAACACATAAAAACAAAACCGTACACATATCCCGTTGGATAAAAAAAAATTCACTCGCGAATGATTAAATTCGAAGTTCTTAAGTCACGCGCTGATTCGAGTCTGAAACAGCTCAGCGCGTCAGCACAAAGTAATCCCAGAGTGTGAAAAATTCCTCACTTGACTCAAAAAAGAAATTAACTCTTACGTCAATGAAATTCTTTTTTTTTTGAATGTCAAGGTTGATTTCTGGATTTTCTTTGATAGCGATTTTTTTGATAATTATGCTTCGTATTTTCTGGATAGTGAAAAGGGAAATTTTGATGGATCAATCGAGAGTATAGAGACGAAAAAAGTGGACCGCTCTGCTGGAGCCAATCGAGGTTTCCAGGCGATGAGACTCCACAATGACTCGTCTCGAATCCAAGCTCACTGTGTGGATGGATCCGAGCGAGGAAGAGCAAAACTCTTTTTTCCTCTTTCCTTATATTACTCTGGCGAACTTTCTAGCGCGATCTTCTACGCTCGTACGAGAGATAAACGCATATTGTTCATTGACTCAGAACGAGTTTACCAAACGGGAGTGTTGCTTGTTCAAACAATTTTCGTTTTTTGTGTACTCTGTGGAAAATTCGTTTTTTTCTGCATATTTACAACGAAGAGCTCTTTTTTTCAACCTTTTCATGCGAGCTCTTCAAATTTTGAAATGCGTAAAGAAAGCTAGGATTCAAACGAAAATTCTATGTGTGTTTACAATAAATAGAAGATCGAAATATAGAATAAACTTCATAAAAATGAAGTTATGACTTTGAGCAGAAAGGGAATGATATCAAATATAATATTTGGATAAATCTTAAAAATAAAGAGGTAAACCTCGGGCAATTCTTCGGGCAATTCCGTGCCGTTTTCTTCTTCCGCAAGAATTTTTGCGACGTCCATGCTAATTGGTAGCATGAGTTCTCTCGTAGTGTTTTCTCTGCTATCGTCAATGATCAAAGACCGTTCCAGTGGTCGGGACAATGACTCGTTGGAAGAAACTCTGGAGCTTACCAGATCTGCCAATGCCATTTTTTGGGGAGGTGTCATATTTCGTATAATAGGCAATACTTGACTTATTTGTTCTCTCTTTTCGGTAACTCGCATGGCCTGCAAAAAAAATATAAAAAAATAATACGATTAATTGACAGTTTAAAAAAATCAATTAACGAATCTTGTGCACATATAATTTCAAAAATAATTTATATTCTTGCATTCTCTTTTAAAGTTGTCTTGTTTGCTCACCGATGTAACAGTCTCGTGAACCTTTCCAGTTCTGTTTCTTCCCAATTTGTCTTCTGACGTCGATGAAAATTTTTCCTGGCCATTTTTCGGCTTGTCTTCGAAACCCGGGTGCAGAATTTCCTCCTTCGTATCAGCTGCGATCGATAAAGAAATAATCAGAGCTACCTGCAAGGAAAAAGATTATTTATATGTCCTATTTCGATCTAGGAGGTGAAAACGCGTGATTATCTTGAAAATGAGCTAGTTACGCGTTCCACGGATGCGTTGCTATCGAATGAAAGCATTAACGAGGTGAAATCTTGGCATATATTAAAGGAAGAAATAAACTTCCTTGGACAAACCAATTCCAAACGAAATCATCTATCGAATCAAATGATTCGAGTCCGTAAAATTGTCAATCACGTTGAAAAATTATTAGTCATTAAGTCGGGGCGTGCTCGATTAAAATTTTATTCGAATTAAACGTCAAGGAATCTGGGGCTCGGTAATGAAAATTCCATTCAAATTAGTTGATATAATTTGACGTTTCGGAATTGAGCCCTTCTAATTTTAAATCCGGTTTAATTTTCTCTTCAATTTCGGTACTCATCATAATTCGTCAATTGCTGTACCCTTTATAATTTTATTTTTATCACACAGTATAATTTTTTTAATAGAAGAATATTAAATTAACATCCTATAAAATACACGTGAATAATATATAAAAAAATTTGTAAATGAATTTAAATATAAATAAATAAATAAATAAATAAAATTTTAAAAAAGAGATCGAATTTATACGAATAAAAAAAATGTTATATATGTGCGAACTCACCAGAAAGGGCAGCGCGAGGGCTGCTATTCCGAATCTCATCTTGGCGGTGGCGAGGAGATCCTCTAGAGACGGTTTTTAATTGAAGCCAGAATTTGAAGAATTTTAATCACGAGCTCGCACAGGATCCGAAATGAACTTTATAAATAAAAAAAAAGGCGAAGAAGAGTTGCGAGGACGCGCACGATGCGTCCGAATGTCGCGAAAGACTGAAGGACGCGGAGGCTCCAGTGACGAATTCACGAAGCGAGAGCGAGCGAGTTTGTGGCCCGCGAGATGAACGCTCGACTCGTTTCTCTTTCTCCTCGTAATTTCTCTCCTCTCTCTTTCTCTCGCGTCCGCTTCCGTACAGGTGTTTAACCATCTCCGCGTCCGCTTTTTGTAGGTCAAAAATTGTTCACCACGCGGACGGTCCACGCGGTGGGGCGAGAACGATTCTCTCACGGCGGGGATAAGCGCGCACGCGGGATGTGCTCTTCACTCGTTAGATTTTCCAGCACGCGATCGGAGCTTCGCACAATCAGCTGTAACAAAAAATTGCTTTAACAAACCTTCTTCGTACGTACGAAAATTCACACGTATTGTTTTTCCATTTTTACCCTGACAATCGGGAGTCGTCGAATGCAATTTTCTCAAGTTTTCACGAGCTCTTGCGATTGTTTTTCCAAATTAGTTACTGGAGAAGCTGCAACAATAGATTCCATTTTATTAACGAAACTTTTCACGAACGGCCGAGTTAAGGATCTTATTTCACATGGAATTTTTTACACTTGTGATCCAAAAAAGGTTTTCTACTTCTATATTTTGATGAAAAAGAACAATGAATAAATATTGAAACTCGTTTCGAAATGTGAGCTGAATATAAATCTTTATGAAAAAAAAGAGGGTTATTTCGGTAAGAAAAAATAAATAAAAAAAAACGATGGAGCATTCGGAGGTCAAGTTTGGAGAGAAGCTGGAATGAGAGGTGTGTCGGATAATGGAGAAACGTTGGAAGCGGTGGATTCGCCCCACCTGTATAGCGACGCAGAGCGGATAGTAGCCGTGACCGAGAAACCGACGTCGTTCGCGACGAGCACCCGCGGTGGGAGCAAGTCGGCCAGCTCGCCGACGAATCGTCTCGTTCTTTCTCACTTTGCCTCTCCTATTTTATTTTATTTCATTTTTTTTCTCATTCCGCGTACAAAAGAACCATCTCCGAAACTTCTCAAACGTTTTTACTCCCTGCAACAGCTTCGGAATCGACTCTCGATCACGTTGGAAATCGGCGTGACGCGATTTTCTCTTTGCCGGAAAAGTCTCCGGAGATTTTTCCGCTAGTGGAAAGTTGTGGGCAGAATGATCAAGTTTTTGTGAACGCACAACTTTTATTCTATCGAAATCCATCGTGTTGGAGTGCAGATGAAAAATGTGTTCGAGCCTCAAAAGAAAATAAATTCGATTATACAATTATTACAATTATAATATAATAATTGTAAATTAATTACTATAAAATTAATGATACACACATTTAACATTGATATAGCAAATTTAAATTAGTAATAAAGGAAAAGAATAAATAATAAGTACCGATATTATTTTGCAAATTGAACTAAATTCTTGGTTGATTTAACTGAAGTTTCATTATTTCAAATATACAAGTGTTGTTTCGACGAAATATTTTCAACTAAATATTTTTCAACTAAATCTGTTCTCAGTGTAAAAAAAAAGATCGGAAATAAATAAAAAAGAAAGCAGATGAAAGATTTCGATTGGAAAACTCTGAATTGATTTTGTGTCTCCGTCGAAAGCGAGTTTCCGGTTGGCTCGTCTCATTGCGGTAGGTAAGGAGCGACGGAAGACCCGACGAGGCAGGAGAGCCGCGGTAACATCGACTGTTACCTCGCTCGTGCAAGGAGATTCTACTCCCCGCGATCGGGCACCGCCGATCTATAGACATACCGCGTGTAACCCTTGTACGTGATGTACGTACACCGTACAAGATGCTATACACGAGAAATATCCGTACGCAATGCCGGTACAACCTATTACTCCTCGGGAGAATGCGATCCCAGCGAATGAGCTCCGGAGCTATTAGAGCCTGCCACGATTTGTCACAAAATCGGACGACACGTTTTTCATCATTATTTTATGAATTACAAATTAATTTATCTAATTGCATGCGTTATCTCCAATGTTTTTGATAATGACACATTTCGTCATGTAAATATTCGTCAATGGGTCAAAATATTCAAAAACTTTTGAATAAATTTATTAATATATTTATAATGTAATAGATGAATGTATAGAGAAATAATTTTATACAAAAATTATCGCCTTATATTGTTCTGTAGTGGTAATTTGGAAAAATTTGAGGACTTTGCTTGTAAAACACAGTAATTTTGATTACAAATTTATCAAAATTGCTATTTTTTTTATAAATAATACTCAAACTTTTACAAAGTATCACCAAAGCATAGTAATTTTTGTATAAAATTCTCTTGGTGTAAAAAAAATTTTAGAGACAGGCAATATTACTTTTTCCACGTCAAAAATAAATTATTTTATTATTTTATTCGTTGATTTCTCTCTCTATCGATCGTCGAGAACGTTGAACATGTATCCGCGCTCGGCGAAAGTCTTTCTCGAGCTAACGCGATTTTACAGCTTACGACTACTGACCCAGTGATATTCAAGAGAGAACGCTCGCAGGAGCGTATTCGCGGATTTCCCGAGTCTGAATAAAAACGGAAAAAGCAAAATAGAAAGTGAATCGAGGGCTTTGCTCTTTGCCAACTAACGGATTTACGATTTTTATATATTCATTGACTTTCAATTAAATCCAGCTCGAAAAATAGCAACATCAACCCGAAAGTGGATAAATAGGAACAGCGATAATTTCTAAATTATTGTTATATGTTCTACGGCGAAATAATGATCGATAATGAAGGTGAATTTTTAGAAAATTGCTCTTCGAGGAATTCTTCCTCGACGTGGAACGGAAAAATGCCTGGTCCCGGCGAAATCTAACGGAATTCGAAGCAGGATGCGAATAAAACAAAAGTAATGTGATTTTAATTGAAGCCTTGCCTGAGATAAAATGCAGAAACGCGTATTCACGTGTACACGTTTTCACGCGAAATCGTTCGCTCTTTCCCGAGAGAGCGATCTCCGCTCCTTTTTCGCTCTTTCTACATTTACGATTTTATACAAATACCCTCACACGGTTATTCCTTTCGCGCAATTATAAATATCCGCGAAAACCGCTCGACACACTTACGCGAGAATTTCTTTTTTCTTCCCGTTAATAATTTTTATTCGTGATTTTATGAATAATTAATTTTTATTACGTATAAAGAATGTAAGAGTCTATCTCGAATTTTTCGCATATTTGGATATTCGGAGTAACAGGCGAGGTAAAAAATTATGCTATGGCAGACGATAGAAATTAATTAATCATTACTTGAAAATAATTCAAGTAATAATTTGAAATTTTTAAATAGAATAACGTTTATTGATAAAAACGTGTGTCCTTGTTACAAATATTTCAATGAGCGCCAAATTGTTCGTCGTAAAAATTCATTGACGAATTTTCACTCGAGTACAATATTATTTTTCGTACAAACGATTGTTTTTTTTTCCACAGGAAAGGACAAGGATTTTAATCGGTAATAATTACGATTATTTATTTCTTATTCGAGTATAAGTATGCGTGTATATTCGATAACAAAAGAGAAAAAAAATATCACACTCTCGTTGAATGGTGAGAGTCTTCCGACAGAAAAGTCACCGATCGTAACTTCAACACGCGTGAGAGACTAGAATGATTAAGAAAATAACTTTAAGGTTCTTTTTTTTTGTTTCCTTAAATACCGAGAGGACGGTTTTAGTTGGGAGGACCGAATTTTCATTCGGCGTCGTGCATTTTGATTTCGCGACTCGATCGAGTCGACAGTGAGCTTTCTATTTACAGTATATTAGCACGAAGAGGCTCTCCATTGTTACGAAAAAAATTGTTTTTTTTTAGTGCGCTGAAATATTGACGCCTCCAAAAGCGATACGTTTGAGCATTTTTGGCGTACACAGTCAACTCCAAATATTTAATAATTAAAAAATATGTCGAGTATTTGACCGTTGAATTTTCGTAGATTTATGCAATATTCCTCAGCTCGAAAATACTCCCCTTAATTTCAGTTTGAGAACGTTTTTCAAAAATCTCTTTTTTTTACAGTTGTAAATTATTTCGTGAGAACCGATGCTATAGAACCTTTATCGAAATAATTAAATTTATCACATGTTTTCGACGACTGCCATGCGCTAAGCGTCTCTCAAGTGTATCTTCCTCAGCACTAAAAAAATGTTTCTATTCTACACTCCTTTCTCCAAACGACTTTTATCTTTGTACGTCATCAGCCTCACAATTTAAGAATTATGCGAACCATGAGCTCTCCACGAAATGGCTGGGACACTGTGGACTCTACCACATTGCCAATCGATCGTAATGCAAACGAATATTCCTTAAAATAACAATAAAAATTATGTCGAAATATGCATCGTTGGGAAATTTTTGGTTTTTAATTATTTTTTTGTCATTTTTTTAAATTGAAAAAGTTGTACTCTTCATTCTTTAAGCAATTTTTTTTCAAGAACAGTTTTAGGATCTTGATATAAAAATGTTTTGTTCTTTCCCAACGATCCAAATAACGTGATAATGGAAAAGCTCCAATTTCCAGCGCTTTTGTTCAATTTTTTGTTTGTGTGAAGAATTTTATTGAAACGATGGGATTCAGTCCGTGCACTCGGAAGCGAAACTCTCGAGGTCGACGTAGTGGCCGTTCAATCCGTCCTCGAGCAATTGGGCCATGTCCCTTCGAAGAGTCTGGAATTCCGGTCTCCGGTCCGGGTCGGCGTTCCAGCACCTCGAGATCACTCGGAACAGTTCGCTTCGACAGTGCGACGGCCTCTCAAGTCTGTAACCATTCTGCACGTTCCTCATCACCTCCCGAGCTGCCATGTCAGGATAAGGAGTCGAGCCTGAAAAAAGAATTTTTGAATTTTTGAATTAGCGATGGACGAATTTTGATAAAACCTTTCTTAAGGAAATATGAAACCCCCAATTTTGAGTGAATTTTCGGACAAATCCCACGCTCGTATTTTTCAAGAAAATGAATTAAAATTTGAATATGTTATGCAGTGCACGCTGTACTAGGGCGTGACATTCATGGAATTAAAAAATAAAATAAAAAACCAAAGTCAAAAATTTGTTTTTTCGTTTTTTGAAATTTCAATTTTAAAATTAAGGTGATGTGAAATACCCAATTTCAAGTGATTTTTCGGACAAATCCCACGTTCGTATTTTTCAAGCAAATGAAGTGAAATTTCAATAAGTTATACAATTTACACTATACTAGCGCATGACATTCTTGGAATTTCAAAAAACGAAAAAAAAAATGTTTTACTTCGGTTTTTTTATTTTTTTAAATTCCAAGAACATCATGCACTAGTACAGCGTATACTGCATAACATATTCAAATTTCACTGAATTTGCTTGAAAAATATGAGAGTGTGATTTGTTCTAAAATTCATTTAAAATTTGATGTTTCACATCTCCTTTAATTTATGTTAAAGAAATTTACGTTAACCTACAGTAGTAAGAAAATTTCGATTTTTTGAATTATTCAATATGAATTTATGGATTGTAGCCCTAATAAGTAGCAATTTTTCGTTATCTACGGAAAATTTTCGATCAAACAGTTTCTAAGAATAAAAAAAAAATTCAACAATTTTGCTGATAAATAAATAAATTCAATAATTTTAATAAATTTTTGTTGTTTCGCGTACCCAGAGTCACGATTTCCCACATAAGAATCCCAAAGCTCCAGACGTCCGTTTTCGTGGTGAAGAGTGAGTAAATGAGCGACTCCGGGGCCATCCACCGGATTGGCAGGGCGTTCCGACCGTGCCTTGCCTCGATTATCTCGCCTTCCTCGTTCGCAAATCTCGACATGCCGAAATCCGCGATCTTGCACAGTTTGTTGTGATCCACCAGTACATTCCTCGCAGCGAGGTCTCTGTGAATAATCTGCAACACGAAATAATTTATATATATATTAATAACATAATAATATTTATTTTTTCAAATTACCATATCATATTCATTAAATTATAATAAAAATAATTATTTTAAGAATTCATAATATTAATAATAATAATTTAAAAGTAAAAAATTAAGTACTGGAAATGCAAAAACTGTCTCGAATAATAATCCATTTTTTTCTGACAAACGTATAATTTTAAGTAAATTCGATTTTCATTTACAAACTTGTGAATTTTAATGCGAATATATATATTTTTTTAATAATTTTTGCGCAGTGGCTTCGTTGTTTCGCTCGTTGTGAGAAACGTCGTATATTTTCGTCACTGCGAAAGTAGGATGCTCTCGGGGAGCTCTCACGAAGGAGCCCCGTCATTACGTTAAATGACGACGAGCGAGCACCAATCTTTTTCGGCGTGTAAAAATCTTTTCACTGATTCAACAACAATTGCTCAACGCGCGACAACGACGATACTCTTGACACGAATAAAATTTGATCGTTTCAAAGAGGACGTCCCGTGCCTCCGAGTGAGGAAAGTGAATGAAAAAAGAGCGAACGAAAGAACAAAACGATTTATAATTTCGTATAAAAACGATTAATAAATTCGTCGCGGTAAGTGTCGCCGCGGAAAGTTTTTCGAGCGATTATTCATTACCAGGTATCGTTAATTGCACGTTACCGTCGCTGGGTGAGAATTAAGAAAATGAAGGAGAAGAAAAAAAATCGAGGATGACGCTCGAATCTTTTTTATCGACGAAATAAAAAAAGAGGGAAAAAAAACGAAAGATGCAACAATCAGCGCGTAGTTGCGAAACGTGAGATGTGCTCGTTCTCGAGGATAAGAATGTATGTAAAAATTTACGTAGCTGCGAAAAAGACGACCGAAGAAAAAGAAGAAAATAGTTTTTTGAGCAAAAAAAAATAATGAAAATTCTCGGAAGTATAAACATTTATTTCTGTTGGAAAATAAAAAGGGTAATTACTTTTTTTGAGGCGAGGTACTCCATGCCGCGGGCGACGCAGTAACCAAATACGGTCAAATCTCGGGACGTAAGCGCGGCAGAATCTTCGCTAAAATTATAAAAGTCCTGCCTCGTGCGATGGTCCCTTAGATAAGCCAGTAACTTTCCATACATGACGTACTCGAGGATCAGATAATGCGGCTCTGCAATTAGAAAAATACGCAATTTAAATGAGCAGACTCGAGTCTGATTATATTCGCTGAGACGATCTCAGAAGTTCGCTCAGGAATTCACCTTATTTTACCATTTTAGAAACATTTTTAGTTATTTTTACACTTCTTTCAAAACTACATGCAAACATTTTTCGTTTTCATAATTAAATTCTCTTTTTAATATGTATACAAACCTTCAAGAAATGCGCTCTGTAACAATTTTTATACAACTCTTACAACCACGAAAGTTTCGCTTATTCATCACTGATTTCGAAAAAAAAATTGTTAAATCAAATACTGTACAGTTCAATGAACATGATTTTTCTTATGATGCTTTGTTTGATAAAAAGAAGTACTGTCAGAATAAATAGTGCAGATTAAATAGCAAGATAAATATCGAAGAGGTAAGTGTACGAAGAGCGTTTAAAATGTTTTCCGCTCTTCCATATGACGCTAATGGACGTAGGAACTTTGTTCATGATTTTTCGTCCGCGAAGTCGCGCCCACGCGCAAACTTCCGGTTCGCGTCGGTGCGTTGCAGATTGGTCCCATGTCGGGAAAAATCACTGGCGAGGAGATGGAAGGGAAGAATGGGCAAAGGAATAAAAAAAAAGGTTGAAATGCAAAAAAGACGAAGCGCCAAAGACGGGCGTGCGTTTCTCAGCGATCCAGCTCGCGCGGCTGACTCTCGAACGATACGGCACACACGTCGGAAACAATAATCGTGGCGAATGCAAAACAATGGACGATTCAAGCGCGCCACACCAGGTTGAAAAACAACGAGTCGAGCTCGTGGAGCGAAGTCGAGAGGAAGAAAGAAAAGGCGAGAGAGAGAGAGAAAGAAAAGAGCTTGCGTGTGTATTCCGACGCTCTCGCATCGTCGCCATTTCCACGACTTAAACTCTTATCGGGCGCTCGTAAAGATCCGCAAGGTGCGCGCACGTGCAATGATAAAGAAATAACAATGATAATAATAAAGAGCACAAAGTAAATCGCGGAAAACGAGTGGTCGAAAACTGATAGTGAGAGTCAGCTAAAAAAAGAAAAGGATACTTCCTTTTTATTCGTTGATTCGCAAAATCGACATAATTTCTGCCGGCTAATTCATGCTTACGAAAAATATAATATTTCATACCGGGTCTCGACTTTCTTCATTTTTTTTCACTCCGACGCAACAGGGAGCGTGATCAGCATTTTTCAAAAATTTCGTCAACAAAAACGAGACTGTATGAAAGCATTTCGCGAACAAAAAAAAATAAGTTTACGTAAAAAAATAATAATAAAAAATTGAAAAAGTAAAAAAAACTGGAGATATACTGTACGGCCGATGACGGTTCACACGTTTTTAGCCGTCTGCGCGAACATGCAACGGCAATCAGCGACTCTGCTCCGGAGCTTCGGGCAGCATCACAATAGATAATAAAACTGGGCGGTCAGCGCGCGAGAAGCGTTCATTTTTCAAGCGTCTGCGGCTAGAGCTCGATATTTCCCTCGGTCTCTTTTCTGCTCTCCCGCCTGCGCGAGACTCATTTCGGTGATTGTGGAGAGAAAATAAAAAGGATTTTCGACAGTCCTGATGCGTGCAGGTAAAACGTTTAATGGCGTGCTGCCGAAAAAGCGTGTTCTCGGACCTGACACTAAAGTCGACTTTTCGTACCAGCTATTAATTTCGCCGGGCTAAACGGTTCGGGCCTCGAAGTATTTTTCACGGGGGAGAGACGAAGAAAGAGAGAGAAAGAGAAAAAAAGAGAGAGTCACATTCACGAGTGTCGGAGATAACGGGCTGCCTCTTCCCTCGACCGCCGACGATTTATTTGTAAGACCATTTCGCGAAACGCTCCGGAGCCTCGGGCTATTCCTCATTCTTAATGCACTCCTGTCCTGCACTGCGGACGTTCCTCTAAATTTCTCACCATAGCTCCGAGTCAATCTCCTCATGCTTTCAGTGTCAAATCTCTATGACAAATGGATTTTCAAAAAGCTCGATTACAGAAACGCAAATCGAAAAATATATATATTGAAATAAAATCTCAAAAGAAGACCTTTTTCGCCGAGAGATTTATTCTCTCTTCATTTCAGCGTCGCTTTTACATACGAGGGACAAAAAACGAGATATCCGCGGGCTTCGCGGAGCATCATCGACTTTTAATCGAGTTCGCGTTTCGAGGAGAGCCTCTCTTCTTTGTTCAAGGACCGAGGGAGAAACGCGAGACATTTCCCCGGTGCATATTTGCGCGACGTCAATCGCCGAGCGCCGAAGGCAGATGACGCCGTCCGGCGAACGCGAACCTTAATGGCCGTATTGTGTTCGACAGAGAGAGAGAGAGTGGCACGCGACGTACGGCGCAAGGGACAAACTCGCGGGCGCGAGCTACTCGGCGGATCGCATATATTTCTTTACAGAGTGTCCCAAAAATTGACGTTTCGATTGTGAGAATTGAATTCTGGGCGAAATTTCGAGACGAAAAGTCATTCGGCATTTTTCGATGCGACGCGTCAGTGCCGAGTTATCATTCGAAATGAGGATGATCGTCGACAATCGTTGATAACTCCTCGAGATTCGCTCGAATCGAAAAACGTCAGAATAATTTTCGTCTCGAAATCTGACGAGGGATCTGCTCAGTCTTCGTTGATTGGTATACTTCTGCGACACCCTGTACGCGCGTATGGAAATTTATTCTACGGATATGTTCGAGCGGACGGCCGTAATGGTCCGTCTCGTGTCTTCTCTTCTTTCTTGCCTTTTCCCTGCCTCACTTCATTCCAACCTCGATTCTTGCCGTCTCCTCTCTCGTCTCTTATTATTCCTCTTCTCCCTCAATCCCGATGGTCTCCTCTCCCCCCATCAGCTTTTCATCTTTCGCATATTCCTCGTTCGATTTTCAAGGGCCCCTCCGCGAAAGCTGATAAAGACACACGAGGTTCCCGGAGTCGTGAGGAGTAACCGCGGTAGCCTCGAGTCTACCTCGCTTCGACGAACGATGACAATGATACTCTCGGCACGACTTTTACCCGGACATCAATTTCACCGTGACGTCTCAAGCTCCAAGTTCATGCCCGGCTCCCGCTGTTCACTCCCACGACATCGATTATACGAAAAGTTTTATGGAATTTACTAAACGATGGCAAATCATAGCTCATAGCACGCTCGTGAAGAGTTTGCCGAGGTGTTGAGATACAGTGCAACTATCTATATTAAAAAAGACATGAGGCCTCTAATCGATTCATCGGAATAGAGCGTGTATTATGCGAAACGCATTGACTTTTGGCTAATCTCTACTCATTAGAAAAAAATTTGACGTGCGTCAAAATTTTTCATAGGTTCCCGAGACCCAGTGTGACAGACCAAATTTTTTGAAATTTAAAAAATTCAATTTTAAGAGCCTATTCGATCGGAAATTTTCCGTAGAT
>JAPYYW010000542.1:0-60191 GCA_030522545.1 Cremastinae sp. A BG-2022a | reverse complement strand
ATATATATATATATATATATATATATATATATATATATATATATATATATATATATATATATTACAATTTACCACTGACCGAAAATTGACTTGCTGCTCGGCAAAGAAAATAAATCCCGAGCTAATTCGTTGCTTATATTGTCAGCGCGGTTTGCCGGAGGAAAAAGAGAGAGAGAGAAAAAAAAAATTGCGCGTACTCGTACTGGCCTATATGCTTAGCGAGGCAGATAGAATTATTTTCTCGACGAAAGAGTGAAAAAAAATACGAGAACAAAAAAAAATATGGAGGAAGAGAGAGAGAGAGAGAAAAAAAATGAAATCCCGGACACTCGGTAATATTCGCAACTTGTACCGGAATAAGCACACGGAGCGAGTGAGAGTTCAGCGAGAAAAGGACGGAGGGGGCTCTCCTCTCACCACCTTTTTTTTCTGGGTCAGGTGCATGTACACAGAGCTGGGGGTAGAAAGTAACTTGAAAAACATAAAAATAACATCACATCGACGCTGTTCCGTTGTATTTTTTTTGTCTCCCTGATGCTCTCGTTGTCTTTATTCCTCTATTTTTTGTTCGCCATTGTTCGATGCTCCAAAGCGTCAACAAGCGTAACGCCGATCGTCATTCCGGTCTTCCTTTTTCGTGCGGGAGTGAACAATTTTTTTCGCCATTTCCTATACTCCTTTTTTTTACCGTCCGGCTTTCACGTGCACGAACAAGGTACAATTGATAGAATGGCAATTTACTTCCCCCATTTTTTTTCCATGCCCCGCGTATTTTTTTCGACCCGCATTCTCGACATGGTCGTTACAATCTTTCGCATACATTTTTCATCCCTCCGGCACGCCGATACAAATTTTCTCCGCGAATTACGAAATTATGGAAAAATCCCATTCCAGGAAATTATAGTTAATTAATAACTAATTTAAGCAATGCATTATTCAATAAATATGATGCATTGTTAAAGATATACGATATATTCCATATATGCGTAACACACACGAAAACAGTAATAAAGGTTTTATCCTCGAAATGCAAACATTTCAAATGAATAATAAAAGATTTCATCAGAAATGCATTTCGTAACTGGACTAACCATTCAGAAATTTTTTAATAATTGATAGAATTATTTAAGAGACGAATAACGAGCATATAACGAGTCTTCACTCGCCTGACAGACAAGGTTTAAACATCAAGAGTGATAATAATTGGAAAAGAGAAAACTCCGGAGGTTTTCAAAAAAGCCAAGTCACGTAAACCTGTCTCGCATGTTTTGTCATTTCTTCATTTTCCTTCTCTCCATATATCACAAAATAATCAAGCTTAATTTGATCAACGTATAAGTGTCAAACGCGAACCGCCAAAAACTTGATTCTTGAAAAATTCAATTAATCCGTTCCAGGCGTATTTATTATCTCGAAAGTGCTTGGACAAGAATATGCAATATTGTAGAAATAAGTGGAGAATTTATAATTTCACATGGCACGCGGATATGAAATTCGCAACTTCATATTAACGTGACGAGTGTGCAGAAAAAACAGTGTGCACGGGGGATAAGAGCAAATAAATTTTTCTGGCGCATATACTCCATAAGTTCTCTTTGAACATTTAAGAGACACGGAATATTTTACTTTGTCTTGCCGAGAGCATTTAAAATGCACCCGGAGCTTCTATATATCCCGGGTATATATACGAACTACGAACTACTGTAAAAGATGAGAATAAAGGAGAGAAAAAAAGCCTGTTAGCGTTGCAGCAACGTTGCCTGGCCAACTCGACATATTTCTCATATTTTGCGAATACGCGATGCAGAGCAAGAGACGCAAAATTATAAAAATTAAGTCATTTTTAAATTAACGACCGAAGCTGAGTCGCTCCAATGTGAAAAGTTTAACTTTCGAAAATCATCTTCAGATATATCTGGCATAATAAAATATATATGAATAAAAACTTACCATTGCTGACGAGGGCCAGAGCGAGGATCACGAAGAGCCGGCTCGTAGAGCGAAATTCAAACATCTTCGCAGCTTGTCTCGGCTTTTATCGCTGCTTGTTCTTTCACCTCACATAATACCTCTTCACTGCTTATCCCGCCTTCCTTGAAACATAAATAAAATATCGTTCACATTTTAGTTTCATCTGCAGTGAATTTTATTTTTTACAAGGATTATTCTTAAGGATGAATATAAGCAGGGTTATTAAAAATATAAAGACTGGATGCAATTCATAAACTTGATTACTTTGAGAGCTAAATATATTTTTAGAGTAAATCTGAAATATTTTTAAAAATTCATGCTAAACTTCAAATCGTTTTAATGGATGGTGGAAGAGTTATCGAACTTTTAAGATTTATGAAAAATTCGTACGTTTTCCCTGAATATGAATTATAAAACAGGAAAAGTTAAAAAAACTTTTTTAAACACTTTTACAGTAATGTACATTTTTAATAATTGTTTCAATTTTTCTTATTTAACTATTTAAACAATAAATAATATTTTTAAACAGGCAGGAAGTTTGATTTTTACAAATAAAATGCCAATAAGTAGGTAAAAATAAGTAGATAAAGATAAGTAGGTAAAGATAAGTAGGTAAAGAGAAAAATCAAGATTTATATTATGTAAAAAATACTAAAGTTTTTCCCTGTTTGTCTCCCTCGAATTCGTATACGTCTCTATGACATTGCACGTTTTTCGTGGAATTTGGTACCTTTCAAAGATCTATTTCCTTTCTCACTCCTCTACCCGAGAGTCCCGGAGTCAGATTTCTCGAATTCCACATTTCTTACCCATTCGTACGATTCTTTTTATACTTTTTTTTGCCGGATACATCGTGCAAGCTGCAATCGGGCAATCACTTCGACAACTCACTCTCAAACGAGGATGTAAAATAAAACGTATATACGGAGTAGAAGAGAGAAAATTCGATCGATCGACATTCCGAGACAAAGCTTTTATCCTCTTGTTGTTTTTTTTTCTCCCCTCCCTCGATCACTTTCCGCTTTCGACGTCGTTCCCCTAATTTTCTCCCTCCCCGTTGACTTCTCTTTTATCTTTCGTCTCTCGATATCCCGGCAGAAAAAGAAAACACCATCTATCCAAATCGAACACACAAAATATCTTGGAGCTTTGGGCAAACGAGGAAGTCCCTCTTATTTCTCGCTTTTCGAGGCACACAAACGTTAAGCCGTTTTCTTCTTCTGTCTCAGCTGTCAACACTCGGGAAGCCCTCTGTGTAAATTTGAAGGAAAGCACGAGGAAACGACTGGCGCTGTCAAGAGGGTTCCGCGGCGGGCGGCAGCCCTCTCCGCCGCCCCGAAACTTTCCGGCAAACACGAAACCGTATATATCCCTCGCGTCGACTCGACTTCCTGCGACGCCTACACTTACCTCGAGTGGTAAAAAATTTTTATGCGCATCGAGGATGGATTTCGGCACATCAGCCCCGTTATCGTTTCGGCTCGAGTTAAAAAAAATAAAAAAAAAGAAAGCATGACGGCGCGAGAGACCCCGAGCAAAAAAATTCGTAAAAAATTGGGGAAAAAAAGGGGGGAGGAGAAAAGCTGATGATTTATGGAATCAATATGGGTGGAATTCTTCAAAAAGGAAGAAACAGGAGAAAATAAATGAGCGCTGGAAAATTGTGGTAAGGCGGAGAGAAGGAGAGCGAGAGCAGAGCGTGTTGGGCGATAAATCGAAAAAGGAGTCGAAGAAGCGGGCCCGGAAGAACGATAGGACAAGTTTTGTGGAACGGCGAGGGCGGGCGGGTGTGAACACCTGTACAACCGGATAATGGCTCCCACTCTCTTTGTTTAACACAGAGCATTGTCGTGCACTATCACCCGGTAATAAAAGAAGAAAAATAGCCGGCGAGAGAGCGAGAGAGAGAGGGAACAAGGGGTTGGAGAAAAGAGAGAGAGAGAGAGATAGATAAAAAAGGATGGAAAGGGTCGCAAAACACGACATTTCACTCGGAGCTCTTTTTTTTCGTCGCATTCAACTAAACGCATTGCATTTCCAATAGCACCGAGCGGCCGAATCGAGCGCACTCGTGTTTCATTCTCGCCGGTTCTCTCTCTCTCTCGCTCTCTCTTTCTCTCCATTTTCCTGGCGAATTTTTTTTCGCGACGGTCCGCTCGCTACACGGCGAACATCGGGACGCTGGTCAACGATGCGTTTGTGCTTGACACCGGGGTCGCGTCCTCGATAAACCAGCCAGAAGAATTCGCCGTCTCGCTCTTTCACCGCGAATATCTTTTCGACTCGAATCTCTCTTTCTCGCTTTTGAGCCGGTTGTGTCAATGGTCCGCACTTGGCCCGCTTTTTTCACCAGAATCAGCGAAAAGCGTTCTAAGCGCGCACACGTAGGACTCGGGGACGTGCTTGACCTCGGGAATATATATGATATCGACACGGCCGGGCATGCCCAAGTACGAAATGGAAATAAAATGTTTCGAGTTGGGAGATAAATTCACGTCATCCGGAAATGTCAAAAAAATGGCACCGAAACGTCACACGCATCACGCGCTTGATTAATTCTGTTTTCGCGCAAGGAACTCCATTTTTTTAGCCCTCGCGCGCGCCGCGTGAATAAATTTCTGATTATTTTTTGATATCGCGCGGAGCGCCCCGCTTTTTCCGCTGGGATTGGCTAATTTCCAGTTTTCCATTCTCTCGCGAGGGAAATTTAACGGAACGAGAAATCACACCGCGCGACAGTCGCGATCGTCAAATTTATCCCGCCGCGTGTCTCTCTCTCTCTCTCGCGCTTCGTTCCCCCACGAATCGTTCCTCATATTTAGGTCGGTTTAAAGTACACGGACGAGAATTACGAATTTATGAATTTTTATTACCGCGGAGGTAAGTAGAGAACTCGACGAAATAATTCGGAGAATAAAAAGGGAAAGGGTGAAAAAAGAAATGAAACGAAAAAGGAAAGGGAAAAAAGAAGCATTTTTCTTTAATTCCAGTCTCGACGTTTTGTCCGCTTCCCCGGTTACGTAGTTTCTTTTGTCCAGAATTTCCATCCCCCGGGACGAAACACACTGGCGTGTATTTCTGAAAACAATGAAGAAAGGAAGGAGGCAAGAGACCGAGGGGGGGATGCAAAGACGATCCGGAGAAAAGAGACTAAAATTCAACTAAGAAGATATAAAAATTACTTTCTTTGGAGCGAAGTCTCGATGAAAAAAGTTGGACCGTACCGAAGAATTAGGTCGATAAATTATTTCTCCCCGAAAAATCTCGAGATAAAAAATAATTTCGCGAACATGTGGAGTCGCGCATATATAGTGAGCGAATAAAAGTTTAAATATTACGCCAACTTATAAATATTTCGCGCTAAATGGGAGAAGAAACGAGAAAAATATTCCTCAAGACGTTTATATATTTTTTTCTCTTTTTTTTTCATATTCGTTCTCACCCTCTTCGGAGGTAAAATATCCCTCGGGAATTTCGCCGGCACGCGAAAACGCGTTTCGAATGAATAACTTTTGTGCCCGTGATTTTTATGTTCGCTGCGTTCCCATATTCCGCTCCGCCGGGGGATGATGCATGTGTACGGAGCCATAAACGTAACGCTGATTCTTCTGTTTGGAGCTAAGAGACATAGGTCGCGGAAAACGTGCGCGAAAAAAGCCTGAGTTACGCACTTTTTCTCCCCCCGCACCTTTTATTCGATTCGAAAACGTCCTAACGATCGCGCGTTATATGATAAAAACCGAGAAACGTATAACGGGGCGATGAGGGACCGAGAAGATGTTCCACATCGGCCGTACGAAAATTTTCGATATCGTAGGACTTATTGAAAAGCCATAAAATATACAAAATCGATCAGAGGGCGAATTTCGAGGGTGCGAATATACATATATCAATATTTCGTGAGGGAATTCGAATAATTTTAGATTAAACGTTTCCGAAGGCCGTATAGACGAGAAATATTGCCTTTATCCCCGAAAGGACGACTGTGGGGGGATGAAAAAAAAAATTCAAATTCTATCTAATCGCCGGGGCATAAAAGCGAATTCTTGATTACGCGCGCGCTTAGTCGGGAGTATTGCAATGCGGGCTCTATCGTGTGTATACACCGCGTCGAGGGTTCAACGAACCTTGGCTTCGACTTCTCCGTGTACCGAATCCAATGACCTGGACGGCCTCTCGACGCTTCTGCGTGTGCTAAGGAGCTTAACGTTTCGCAACAACTTCGAGCGCGCCCCTCACCTGAGCTTCGCAATTTGATAATAATTAAGTGTGCTTGCTCGAGCGGCTTACTATCGCAATCAGAGAGAGAGAGAGAGAGAGAGAGAGAGAGAGAGAGAGAGAGAGAGAGAGAGAGAGAGAGAAAGAGAGAGAGAAAGAGACCAGGGAATTCACTCTCATACATTCGAGATGCCCTAAAAGTTTCTCCCCGCTGTTCCCAGCCATTAACACTCCCCGCTGTTTATCCGCCAGACCCAGAAACAGAGATAGAAACGAAAGAGAAGATTGAAATAACGAGTTTAGAAAAAAAACGCGAGGTGAGCGATAAACTTGCTTTTCTGCTTTTATTTTTTTATTTTTTTGCTTTCAATGAAAAATCGAACTCCAGGTCACTGCGAAGTTGGTCTATTATCGAGGGATCGGAAAAAATGGCCGATCCCTCAGGCTGACTCTGTGATATCTCAAAATCACGGAATTTTTGGTCCTGCGATAGTTCTACCTTCCCCCGAGCGAATACAATTTCCCATGGGGCGTCCATTAATGCGAGGATAAAAAATGTCAAAAGACGGATACGTTTCCTTTTTTTTATATTGATTTTTAAGAAGTTTTCGGTATTCTGAAAATATTTTTTTATATCTTTTACGAATTTTTATATTCCTTAAAACAAATATACAATTTCCCATGGGAGTATTCATTAAAAGATAGAAAATGGAGGATAAAAAAGACAAAAGATGGATAGAGTCTTTTTAAATTGATTCTAAAGAAACCTTTTGTTTTTAAAATAACTCTGGCCAAAAAATTTTTTAATTTTTCACGAATATCTTAACGTGCGCATTCATATACGAGAATAAAAACAATTTTTAATGCAGATATTTTTCTTTTGACTGATTTTCAAGACAATCTTATTTTAAAATAATTTTTACAAGGAAATATTCAAATTTTCTTTAATCTCAAGAAAATTTGTATTTTCTAACTGAATTTGCACAAGAATTATTCATCAAATTTTCTTCATTTTCAAGAAAATGTATGTTTTATAAAATAATTTGAACAAGAAAATGTTCAAAGGCTTTCACGGATCTTGCTCGCTTTAAAAAAAGCTGTTGTCTCTCGGGCTACGTAATCTAATGCTGAAAAATTCTCGAGGTAATGTCATTTGCGCGACTGAATTACACCAAAGGTATTCTTAATTCAGTACATAAGAAGTATGTATTCTTAATTCACGTAACTGTCTCGAAATAATACATTTTCATGTATGTCTGAAACAGAGTATAACGGGGCTATTGGGTATTCAAAGTTGCTCGCTCCGTCTCCGTTTGCCTCTGCGTGGAAATAGGATTTAAGATGGCTTTTCGCATCGAGCTTGTTCGAGCGCACTGCGCCCACGGGACTGTGAGAAACCAAGGCAAATCTATGTCAATCTCCATATCTATACATATCGCCAAGCGGAAAAGAAAAATATTTCTGGACAGGTTTTATACCCGGCATCGAGGTCATTGCCGTATCAATGCAAATTACGTCAAAGAAATCTCTTTTAAAAGAGTTATAAAAGATTTGAAAAATTTTATATCAATAAAAAAATAAAAATACGCGACAAGCGACACGAGCCAGAAAAAAATCAGTCAAAAAAAAAGAACGTGTTTGAGAGACAGCGAAAATATATGTACCTCGTTTTTGTTTTTTTTTTCACCGTTCCTTCGCCTTATTCGCGCAATGTCAATCCCAAAACTGCGGCGCTGTCACAGCAATCGCTCGAGCAACTGTGAGAAATTTCCATAGCACGGAGCGTCAAGGTTCATGGTTCACGGGATAAAAGCGAGATTAAAAATATCACGCTCCGGGACGTTTCGTAAACTCGCGAGATGTCTTGTCACTCGTAAAAAAGAACGCGGAGATTATGAAATAATAACGATATACAGGGACACTCGTAATCACAATAATATTCACGATCCACAAACACACTGGAAATAATTTCTCGACGGAATATATTATTCTGTCGGTCAAGTGAGCATATTGTCAATAAAATTTGTTTCTTTTGTCAAAAAGCTTTTTTTGATTTTTTCTCGCGCACAAGTTATTCGTGCCCACGATTTCCGGCACGGAAAGCCAGAGATATTAATTCGCGATTTTAAGTAAATATCTGTAACAATCCGAGTATATTATGACAAACGATGGAGGCCGGCGAGCACGACACTAAAACGCGCCACTGACGATAACACACACTGGCGCCGCGAACGAACTCCTCGTCCGACGAGCTTCCTTTTTTTTCGCAGCGCTCAACAGATTCACCACTATCCTAGTTTCGCTCTCGTAACGCCGCATATATCAATTCCGCTCGTCTCGTTCCCCTTTCCCGAGTATATCGTGACTGAAATTCAATCGGAGCTTATCTCGTGAGTCTCGCATACACATTAATCCGAACAATTCAGTCTCCCCGGCGAGAACTAAGCCTACGATCAACGTAAATTTTCGTCAATTGGTCTCGTGGATCTAACTTTTATCAGAAATCGCTTGGTGGAAGGTCGAGAGGAAAGTCGAAGGAAGCTTCGTCGATGAACGAAGCTCGATTCGATTCAATTTCGTGGCTCGAATGAAAGGAGAACGACTGAAAGAGGCCAAAATAAACGATGGAAAGAACGTGGAATATTTTTATTCCAAAAAAATATATATATATATTTTCGTGACACTCGTCAAGTCGGACTTCGTGTTTCGACGTTTTTCCACGAAATTTCGCTGACTGCGGTAATCGGAATGACGTTTTCCCGATCGTGATTGACGCACGGAGCGCGAATGACCCCTCGCGGCCGAGAGTGCACGGGATTAAGTGGATTAATCTCCGACCTCGATCTCTCTCCACCGATTTTTTCCAACCGGCCGCGACGAGAGTGGTGCACCCTCCCGGGGGAGTTACGTGTGTTCGGTACATTCGCGTGAACCGTCTAATCACGCCCTCGGGGTGAATCGACGCGAAAAAAAAGAGGCCCGATTGGAAAAATGAGCGATTAATTACGTTTAATTGCGACGATAACAACGATCGAGCAGTCGCGCCGATTTCGTGACCAATATTCGCAATACGTTTTATCCGAAAAAGCCGACAGGTCGATCGATGAAAAAAAAAAAGAGAGAGATAACACGACTGACTTGATGGCGAAAGGTTTTTTCCTCTATTTCGGAGCCGGACGCAGTGTCAGGGATCGTGTAGTTTTAACGAATCAACGAGTATCGTCGCCCGAAAATACGCGGAAGAATTAATCGAAATATCAATCGACAGAGGCGGGAATTCGCGGTCGTAAGTGGAACAGGGGTTCGCCGAACGAAGCGCATTTCGTGCATTGTTTGTCAAAATGCCTGGTCGCGTAGCAATTAAGGATTGACACCCGGGGAAGGGAGGAAAATATTCGATGGGGATTCGATCTCGGTGTACCGGTCCCGCGAATAACGTGCACATGCATTTCCCCAGCTCCGCGCTCGATAACAGTCTCGTTTGTCCGACTCGATGACACAAAGAGAAACGGACAGATTCGAGTTAGCGTCGAATCGCAGGCAACCTCGTTTAACTCGTACGTCCCAGAAAAAAGCAACGAGGAGGAAGCGCGAAAAAAAAACTCGACCCACCGCACTCTGCTCGCGTTACAAAGATTTCATTGAAAGAAATTGGGATGATAATGACACTTGTGCATAAAATGATCGCGAGACAAACAAAAATTTAGCGAATAAAAATCACGAGGAATAATACTCGAAAAAATATTTTTTAGAGACGTACATTTTTTTTTTCATCGACATTGATCATTTTAATCTATAAAATTCAATTAAAAAATATATTTGCAGAATGTAAATGTAAAAATAATGCAAAATTAATTTGTCAATGGAAAAAATATTTTTTTCACGAGTTGAATGTACGAACTTGATTGATTCTGTTTGGTTCGTTATTTTTTTATTTCCTAATTCACAAATGGAAAGTATCACACGAAATTTTGACATCCGTTTGGAAACGTTTTACGCCACATATTTTTCGACATTTGACATTCGAATAAGGCAGTTTGAAGAGTATAACAAATGGAGTTCACTGAGGTGAAAAAAATAAACACGGATTTGAAGAAGTCTCGAGGTTTCGGTTCGAGAGACGCGTGCTCGCGCGGGCGGCAAACTTTTCGCTCATCCGTACAGAGCGCCGTACGCTAGCGAACTGAGATCTGAAGGCGCAGCGCCACTCGGACGGTCGTTCAGGGAACCAACGCGGCACATCCCCTCGCTCCGGAGTCGCGCGCTACCCCGGCCAAGACCCCTCGGCCCACCCGCTCCATTTAACCCCATCCATCGCCGGGCGCTGCGTCGCGACGACTTGCACCTTATTCCTCCCTTTTTCTATCTTCCCATAAGTGTATTACCTTTCACGGATTTTTCTAACCGCGAGATTTTGCCGATTTCAAAGAAACCGGTACTCTATTTCTATTCATACTCCTTTTTACCAGTTCGAAAACTCTACAAAGCATTAATTCGTAATAATATTGTACTACGAAACTTCAACATCACTAAACTGATGATCAAAGAATTCACAATATGTACAATTTGGAAAAAGAATATAAATGAAAAAATAATGCGCAATTAATTAGTCAATGCAAAGAATATTTTTTTCACGAGTTGAATGTATACAAACCTGATTGATTTGTATCTTCCCAACTCTATTTCTATTCATACTCCTTTTTACCAGTTCGAAAACTCTACAAAGCATTAATTCGTAATAATATTGTACTACGAAACTTCAACATCACTAAACTTGGAAAAAGAATATAAATGAAAAAATAATGCGAAATTAATTGGGCAATGCAAAGAATATTTTTTTCACGAGTTAAATGTACAAACTTGATTGATTTGTATCTTCCCACAAGTGCATTATCTTTCACAGATTTTTCCAACAGCGAGATTTTGCCGATTTTAAAGAAACCGGTTGGGTTTTTACCTCACTATTTCTATTCATACTCCTTTTTACCAGTTCGAAAACTCTACAAAGCATTAATTCGTAATAATATTGTACTACGAAACTTCAATATCACTAAACTTGGAAAAAGAATATAAATGAAAAAATAATGCGAAATTCATTGGTCAATGCAAAGATTTTTTTCACGAGTTGAATGTATACAAACCTGATTGATTTGTATCTTCCCACAAGTGTATTTTATCTTTCAAGGATTTTACCAACCACGAGATTTTGCCGATTTTAAAGAAACCGGTCGGTTTTTACCTCACTCTATTTCTATTCACACTCCTTTTTACCAGTTCGAAAACTCTACGTTTCAAAGAATTAAGTCATAATAATATTGTACTACGAAACTTCAACATCATTAAACTGATGATCAAAGAATTCAGAGAATATAAAATCTGGAAAAATAATATAAATGAAAAAAAAATGCGAAATTAATTGGTCAATGCAAAGAATATATTTTTCACGAGTTACACGTAAAAAATTGACTGATTCGTATCTTCCCACAAGTACTACCTTTCCCACAAGTATTACCTTTCACGGATTTTTCCAACCAAGAGATTTTACCGGTTGGGTTTTTTCCTCACTGTTTTTATTCATACTCCTTTTTACCAAGTTCGAAAACTCTACGTTTCAAAGAATTAATAATATTGTGTCATTAATTCATAATAATATTGTACCACGAAATTTCAACATGATTAAAATGATGATTAAAGAATTCAGAGCATATGTAAAATCTGGAATGAGAGACATTATAAAAAAAAGAGAATTCATGTTAAATTTTAATAAACCGATTCTCTATATACTTCCAATTGAGATCGGTGTGTGCTGCAACAATGTTTTATGAAGCACACGTTATTGCATTTTAGGGATTTTAGCATAAACCTACCCCAGTTATAAAATTGAATATACCGATCTCAAAATAAAGTTTATTCCACCATAATTGTAGTTCAAGCATCTGCCAAATACGCAAAAAGTGTACACAAAATACACAAAATTGTACTTATTATACGTAAAAAATAATATGAGTAAAAAAGGAAAGAAAAAAATCAATAAAGTGTGTAAAATAAATGAAAATAAATATTTGGCGTGATGCGGGCTGATGAAGTCTGCAGATTTAAAAATCGATGAAAATTACAGAGGATGAAAAATCAAGTAGGATTTACTCACAGCCCTACATACACCCTCTAAATAGACCTAATAATAAAAAGATGTGAAAAAGCGTGTCAAAAATAGAAACGAAAATTCCAATGTATATAAATCACGGAATTTCTTGGATGGGTGAAAGTATGCTAGGAAAATTTATTCAGAGAGTACGACGAGGGCACGAACATGCGATCGTGTCGGGATCGCGTAATTACGGAATAAAAACGGGCACTCGTTTTTATCGGAATTCAAATTCATCATCGTTAACGGTTCTCGTTGGATCATCAGGGAGGCCGTAAAGTTTTTAGGCAGAAAAAAAAACGCACGCGAATATAAAAGTTGAAAGCGGAGATGCGGGAAAAAAAAATTCGCGTCACTGTCGAATTTTTTTGCGCTCGAAGTATCTTTTTTTTTATCGCCGCGATCGTTGCGATCCCGGACCTCTCCCGGGAACGATAACTCCCGCTGTTATTGGTAAAAGCGTTAAATTCCATCAGGAGCTGATACGGACGCTGCGTGTCCGAGGGCAAGCCGAAAAATTCGGTTCAGGACAAGCTCGGTTTATTTTCATTTACACGCGCGAGCGATCTATCTCAACCAGCGAGTGCAACAAAGTCTCCTTTCGCAGGCACCCCGGCCCTCTGCGCTTGCCCCTCAATTTCTATAAACGCGTCTAGACAGCTAAAAAGTTCGTGACCTAGGAAGGAGATCGCGACCCTCATCAATCGATCCCGAAACTAGAGTCCGCCAAAGGGGGATAGTCCTCGAGTATCCTCGAAAGCTCCGATAAAAATCGACGTTAACCACCGTTTTTTCCTGCGTTAAACGTAATGGCTATGGTAAGTTTTTCTATACTCCCAAGTCTAAAAAAATGTGATAAAATGTTCCTTCTGAATAAAAACGACGTCTAAATTTTATCATCTGTCGCATATATCAACAGTCTATGAATTTAATTTCAATTTCACACTTTAAAAATCATTCAATTTAAAAATATTCAATTTTACTTATTAGATATCCTTAAAAATCCCAAGTACACTTTTTCGTTATGAAACGTTTAAATTGCACTTTTTAGAGTAAAAGTATCTATAATGTACAAATTTAACGTCATGAAGGGTAAGAAAAACTATTCCTACTCAAAATGTACAATTAAAAAAATAATTTGTAGTTCTTAAACTCTTAAAATTTTTCGTTGTAAAGTAAAATTCGAGTGTTGAATAAAAAACGTCTGAGCATATGTAGTGCATCGAATGGCCAGAGACCGCATTGTATGTTTCACCATCGAACTCTTGTAACAAACTATGCGAGCGAGTCTCGTATCGCGCTGGGCGATAATTAATTTTTTACCTCTTGCACCGTTATTCGAACGAGACACGCTGTTTCAACCTTTGAATTTGCCCGAGTTTTTACGGAACGGCCGATAGAGGAGCGATCGTACGGGAATGATAGGACGACGTAAGAGGTGGAAAATAAGCTCCGACGATATACATATGCATGTGTCGGGAAGAGGGCACGAGAGTAACTGGCGAAGATAAAGGCAAGAACGGAGGGACTTTCGCGCAGGACTGGCCGGTGGGTCGTTTTACACAGCAGCGCCTCGCTTAATTACCAGTTACCAGTTAGGGCGAGCGTTTAGGATTCTCGCTATAGCTCCGACCGGTCTACCGGATAAACGGGACGAAACCTTTGCGACTTCGGTACTCAAAATACACGAAAGTCTGATAAAATTTGTATAAATCTTTAAAATACATCATTCCATTCACCAAACTTTTCAAATCTTACACACTTGAGTACCATGTTCAAGAACATCCGTATAGAAGTTGTCAAGGAATTTCAGAAAACTGTTTTAACGATGGAATTATAGTTTAGAATCACTGTAAGCTGATCTGTTGGTTAATCAGAGACTGTTGGTATTTTTGGGATCAACGTCGATTCTAAAAGAATGGGAGTTCAGAATTGACCTAGAATTTTGGCCACATACACTGAAAAAAAATTTTGTGAAATTTTGTTGAATCAACAAAATTTTGGTTTAATCAATTGAAATTTTATTGATTCAATAAAATTTTAGTTTTATCAACTGAAATTTTGTTGATTCAACCAACATTTTTTCTCAGTTTACCAAGAGAAAGTGATAATGTATATGCCAAGTACTGTAAAATTGAATACATTCTTAAATTATATGTTCTTTATTATCAATGTCCATGTCCAGATTTATCGTTATAATGTAGGACTAAAATATATCGAATTAATGCACTATAAAAACGTATTTAATTCAAAAATAAGCAGATAATTGTAATTTTATAGTGAATTCTATTATTGCGACATTTCTCAATGTACGCTTGCCATCAAATGTTGAATAATTGACAGATGCCAGATGAGACAATGTTGGAACCAAAATAGATGCGATCTTTGGTGAGCCAGTATCGAGCCAAATATTTTGGTCCGAATTTTACCTATTGGCAGATTTTCCATGAGAGTGTGTGGAATTAATATCGTACGAGAGCCTTCGCCTGGAATACAAGGCGCGAAATTGCTCTCCCCGCTCCACGCAAAATTTAGAATCATTCTCATAGGGCAACGCCGGTAATAGATATTAATGCGCGATTCACATCGAGCGGTCTTATAACGGCCCTTGACATAGTTCGGGTCAATAATGACGCTATTTTGGCACGAATATCGAGCGCGCTCGCAACCTCGGAGTCGCGCGAGAGCTTTCGCTGCTCGTTCCCCGCGCGGTTTGTTCCCGAATGGCAACTATTTTTCGCGAATACATTGGCCATAGTTCTGCGCGAAGTTTCGACGAAACTTTCGCCCCGGCGGACCAAAAGACATCTCGAATATTTCAATTAAATCATCGCGGGCCGCGGGAAAATGGTCGTTAGCGCGATCGATCCGAAAATCGGAACGGGACCGGCCGCAATATCGCAAATATTCGGGCGAGATATTTCCCGTTACGAATTCTTACTCCCTTTTTTTTCTCGAAGCGGCTCGTGCCCTCCGAATATACGAAGCGAAATAAAAACCGCCGCTTCCGGTAATTCGGGCCGAACGGAGCGGGAATTTCCTGAATTTCGCATTGTCTCGTTTTTCGAAACCCAATTATGACGAGCCGTTGACAACGAACAAAATTAATTAATTTTTTGTGTCGCTCGACGTCGTTCGTGAGATTTTATTGCTCTTTAATTAACAGGTCGTCGCATCGGGATGATTCTCAAAATTCGTAATTTCTCTCCGACCCTTCAGCGTTAAAAGTTTTCCGTAATGAGAGTCTCCGGGAAATATATATATATATATATATATATATATATATATATATAAGCGACGCGGCGGAAAGGGGAGGAAAATGTGCGACGCCTACGCAAAGCGCTGCAATCGTTTCTCTGATGAAAAAAAAATGAAAGAGTGAATTTCAGGCCTTTCGTGATTCGGCAAAAAAGAGCCAGGCAACTTTTCTCTTCCCTCTCTTCGACGACAAAGACAATACACAAACAATTTGCATAAATATATGTATATTTACGTATACACAGTGATGAAATGAGCTCTCAGACTCGGGAATATTAATGCTCGGGTAATGCAAATTCGTTTCTTGATGGACGTCCCTGAGTGTACACGTCGGGAGTCCGTTCAAAGTAATATGCACCGAGAAAAGTGGCGTATATGCGTTCAAAGAAAGGAAATAATAGCAGAGTCGAGTTTCAAAAATCTGAACAGTTGGGAAACAAGTTCATCAAAAAGTAGCTTAACTCTTACATTTTAAATATCAAAAATATTCCTCTAATTGCAAAATATATATAAAATATATCAACTTTTTAATAAATTTATCATTAATTGTATTTTATTGATTTATAATTAAAAAACGAAACGAGTATTATATCACTTCTTCATTTAAAAAAATATTGTAAAATCAGTGAAAAATGTTTGCGAATCCAATCGAAAGACCATCAACGTGGCTGCAAAAACTGGGTTAAGCATTCTCTTTGAGCCTGCATGAAAAGAATCGATTACAGCTGCAACGCGACAAGTCACTGAAATTTTATTACCGAATATTTACGTAACGTTGATTTATTATTTGTTACCAATAATATAGAGACTATATATTTTTCGCAATTAAAATCTTTTTACGTTCTATTCGAAATTCGATGCGGAATAAAAAATTAATTTTGCAGGATTTATTGGACTGTTGGACGGATGTGCTCAGGATTGTCATTGCCGGCGGATCCGATATTGGCGGACGTGTAACACACTTGGAAGGCAGACAGTGCAGAATTAGATTGGAGGGTAAAGATTGCCGGGTGTCAGCTCAGATCCAAGAACCTGGGGATTGTAACGACGAGCCATCACACATTTCTCTGTCTCTTTCCCTTCAAACAGCCCTGGTACATCCCGATATTCTCCCCGGGTTGACCGTACATCGGGATCCTCCGATACAGGACCCGTGTGTGCTTATCCGAGGCGATCGTCGGAGGACAATGACAAACACGTGACACAGAGCCCGAAGATTACGTTTGTCCAACAGAAATCATTGAAAGCAAATTTATCCACTTCATAAAAAATATATATTCCCGGACGAAAAATTGAAATTTGCCGAGCAAAAATATACCATCGTATAATAATAATAATGATGATAATAATAAAGAGTCTGTAAATTGAGATTCGCGGATTGTCATAATTAATTTTCACTTTTTGTAACTTGATTATTAATAAATTATTAATAAATTATTAATAAATTGTGTTGAGAATGAGAATAGAATAAAATATACGCGAAATAATGTTCTTAGAGACGGTGGGTGAAACTTTTGGAGAGTGGAATGAGAAAAGCTTCTAATTTCGCGAATTAATCGCTGAAAGGTATTTCTCTGGGAAGGAATTTTTTTTTTCGTGCGAAATGGAATTCGAGTCGCATTTGCATGCACGGAGCCGGGTTAGATCCTGGCCCGGGGCTAAAAGAGCCATTTCGGGTGAGCTACGAGCCCGGTGCTGGAAGAAAATTCTCGAAATTCGTGTTTCGTGCGAAAGCAGTACATGATTCTCAGTTTTTCTGGCGTTTCCTGGCTTATAGATCGAGAGATAAAGAGGGGAGAGAAGAGACGCGGGGAGTATGCTCCGTTTGGCAGTGCCGGGTCAATCGTTAATTGCTTTTGGTTAATTCAATTGCGGCGGGGCACGAGACCTTCGTGAATTTTGGCCTTTCGATCCTCGCCCTTTCGGCGGCTCCGCTTTTTGCGCCCCGGGCGAGATCCGGCGTGTGGGCGAGCTGCCTTTTGCTACGATCCGCGCGAGTGCACAGCGTTCGGGAGCAGAAGGCATCGCGTGGCTGCGTACAGCCTGCAGTCAAGACTGCGAGCAGGGAAAATATGAGCAGAGAAGAATCGCGTCGGGGAGAAGAGACAGATATGTAGAGAAAGACAAAAAATACACACTGAGAGAAAAGAATGATAAATTTTACTATAAAAAAGTGACAATTATATTAATTATTATGGAATTAATAATATTCACTGTTTAGATTCTGTCCTAAATATACTTTATTTTACGATAAAAATATATTTAGTTATAAAATAAGCAGCATAGTTGTCACTTATTTATGATAAAATCTATACTATCGTGATTTCTCTCAGTGCATATATGTTATTGTATATTAAGGTGGTCCAAAAAATGACTAATTTTTTTATTTCGCTGACATACGCACGTTTAATATCTTCGGGATGATAAAAAGAAGGTGCCACACCAAATTTCAACATTTTAAATATTTTTTTAGAGGTGACGATTTTCAATATTAAGGGTTTTTTTGTGAATTTTTACACAATTTTAACTTTAACCTTGAATAACTCTTAAATAAATCAATTTATCGAATAATTACAAGAAAGCTTTTTGCAGAGTATCTAATTTTCTACAAAAATATGTAAGAGCATATTTGTGAGTTACTCCGTCAGTAAGTTACAAAATTCCAAATGAAAAAAAAAATGTTTCCAATGTTATTTAAACAATTGCCACTTCTAAAACATTTTTTCAGAGCTAAAAATTGACGTGGCATATTTTTTTATCATTCTACAAATATTAAACATACGTCCACGTCAAAAAAAATTAGTCATTTTTTTGTCCACCCTGATACACACATTATAAATATACACAGAGATAATATCGTTAAATTTGCAATGGACTTTAGTTCAATTTTACTACGTTCAATAGCTCAGTGAAACTATTTTACCAAATTTTTAATTTTTACTACGGCGCTTAGTAAAATCTACCTGCGACAAGTAGGAAATTTATTATGGCCAACAGTAAAAATAAACAAGATTTTCGTATTTTTATCAATTGACTATATCAATCAGCACTGTTTCTGGCACATGGTCCCACGTTACGAAAGAACATAATAATTTTCATAATAAAATTCACTCCGTGTATATGCATAGAGAGAGAGAAAGAGAGATAGATAGATAGATACAGTTTTTTATTATACTATTTATATTTATTTTATATATATTTTATATTTATTTTATATATATATATTATATATTTATTTTATATACTATTTATTTTTTATTATATTATTATTATTTATTAGAGAGAGAGAGAGAGAGAGAGAGAGAGAGAGAGAGAGAGAGAAAAGCAACTGTTATTTCGTGAGTAGCAGATTCGCCATTTCCGTGAACACTCCTGACACTCCTCTCGCTCTTCCTGCAGAAACAAATGGTCGGAGGGACGAGGAGATAAATGAAGAGAGAGAGAGCGAGAGAAAAGCTTTCGCCTGTAACCCTTTTCTCCGAGCTTTTCCTCCACACGCGCCCGTCCTTATTCTTCCCTTTTGTAACAAAACGCGCGTGTGTCTCGTACGTGCAATTACACACGGTTCGTACCTGCGTGGCTAACATGCAACGCTTTAGCGGCCAACAAGACTGGTGACTGCGCGGCTTCATTTGCATTTATTCCAAGATCCGCACAATGCACCCCCGACCGTTCTTTCCCCTTCACTCCCCGTCGCGCTCGAACAAGCCGGGACCGCAGGAAAAACTACACGCCCTGCTCTCAAAGCCGGCTACAGCATGAAAACAAAGAATCGCCGTAATAAAAATTCAATTAGAAATGGAAGATACAGCGATCTTGGTTATAATTGGTCGGTGTGTTATATACTGAATAGAAGAGCCGGAGTACACTTGTTTCAGCTGTCATCCGTAAAAAGGTAGAGTTGCAAAAGAATTTACGAAACGAGCTCGATCGTGGAAAATATAAGTATAAATATAAGTATATACTGAAAAAAATTTTTGTGAAATTTTGTTGATTCAACTATATTTTAGTTTAATCAACTGAAATTTTGTTGATTTAACCAACATTTTTTCTCAGTGTATAAAACGAAATTATAATATTAACGAGAAAAAAGCTATTGGAAAAAACGAAGAAGTGGGCTATTATGTAAAAGACAGGGTCTGGACGTCATAAATCGGAATCTAACAGTAACGAAAAACAATAAAAACTGATTTTTTGAATCGATTTGTTGAAATTGTTCGTCTCTGGTCTCGAAATTATCAAAATTTTACCTCTGTCAATAAAAAAAATGCCTGACAATTGTAGAAAAAATATTTTAAAGATTGATTTCTCGGTGAATAATTGGAAGGCTGACGCGAACAACACAGGGACTTGAAAAATAGAACAGAAACGAAATCCGATCCGGTTGAAAAAGTGTCCGGGAAGCCGTGTTAATAATTAGTGTACTCGAGTATGTACTAACCGCTGTTAGACACGAGGGAACACGTAATTAATCAAGGGTAAAGGGAGCGAGAGAGGGGAAGAGTCCTCTCATCGAAATGATCCTGCTAAATCACGGATCAAATTCAGAATGTCATTACTCTCCTCTCTCGTTCCTTCCATCTCGTTCCCTCGCGTGACGGATGACGCTATAAATTCGCAAAGAGAAGCGAGCACGTGGATCCCCATTCATCGGGATTCCGTCTCCTTCCATCCCGGATCCTTCGTTTCTCTCGACAGCGAGATCGCCCGGCGCTCGCACGCGCCCAATTTCTACGTCGTGCGACGATAATGAAATCTCGGACGCGAAGGTCCGAGCGATCGTTCGGTCACATGCACGTCTCGCGCGCGACTTCCCGGTGAGAAATTTGACGAATGGCTCACGCGATGCTGAATATTGAGAGAAAAGTGTCCTAGATATTACCAGAATAATCCTATTAATAGACAGACATCCCCCAGGATAGATGCGTTCAATTATTATTATTTTAATGACGTGTGAGAAATGTTTCAAAAAATATTAAAAATTAGATTATTTTTTGTATGTTTATTTTTAATTACGAATAACAACGCGGCCGCTTTTTCTGTTTTTGACATGTTTTAATTTATATTTTGCTGTTCTTCTATAGATGCTTCATATAACTTCGCATAATGTGATCTATGAAATAATTCAACTGACACTCACTTGTAGCTTTACACTCACTCGATTGAACTTTGTAATTATTTTGAAATGATCGATATTATAAATTTGAAACACTGAACTATTCACTTTTCGTATGATTGGAAATTACTGGAACTGACACTCAATTGAACTTGTTGAATTTCTACGAAATGTTTTTTGGTACCGAACTACCCGGTGAGACACGACACGTCTTACTCCGACACTTTATGTCGGCCTACTGATTCCAAATTACGTTATAAAATCGAACAATTAAGACCTTAATTGTTCGGTTTTTCCACTCGACCAATCACCATGGAAACAATTAATGACCAAAAGGGATTAACGAAAATTTGAAAATTTTTTTTCCTCGTTACACTCGACGAATTCTCTCTCTTTTTTTTTTATGTTTACGATCCTCGAATTATTGGGGTATATTTGTCCAGGTATATTTGATATAAATAATAGAAATTTGTGTTGCAAGTTTTTCCTACATTATTACACATACAAGTTAAGTTATAATAAAAGTGAGCTGAGAAAATTTGGAGTGTTGTCCGGCCTGATTTTTCGAAAATCGAAAAGAGGAAAATCTCAAAATTTCAAATAACGATATATTTTCGTGTCCTCGACGAAATCGACTTGATAATGGGTAATTACTAAAAAATTTTGCGAGTTCAAATAAATGATTATAACATAAAAATCATTATTTCCAAACAGGGATGGTCAGAGGTCGATACTTTTCTGAGAAATGAATATTTTTCAACAGATAATCTGTATTGCCTGATTAATGAAATTATAGCATCACCCATTGAAAAATTTTCATTTCTCAGAAAAGTATCGAGCTCTGCCCATCCCTGAATTTTCATAGCAGCACGTTAATTTTTATTTTTGAGAAAGATTAATAAAGTTAATATCTCGTCTTGACGATTGCTCAAATTACCAATTGATAGTCAAACTAAAACACAAAACTCCGCACAGTGACACATTTTTCTTTTTATTTCGATAAAAAATAAAACTTGAGTGCATGTCAATTTTATTGGTCAAATTCCCTTGTATAAAAGATAGAACCAAATCTATTTTATTCAGAAACTGCCCTGCTATAAATGTATTTTATTTTTATTGCAAAAGTAGATTTAGTTCCAATAAAATTATATATAGTCTATAATTTTTTTAGCGACTTTTGCCCCGACTGGCCGAGAATCGGCGCAAAATTGATTTCTTTTTTCGCAATATGCCTCGAATGATGGGGAAAAAAAGACGCGACGCGAGAGTTCGAGGCAATTTTCGTACACGGAATATTCGCGCTAGTCCTGTCGCGAGTGGAAAACTCGAAATTTGAAAGTTTCTCCGCAGCGGAACTTTTGCACAATTCAGGAAGCACCTCGCTCTTTCTCTCAATCTCTCTCGCGCTCGTTCTCGTTGCATTATACACGGTGCGCACCTTTCGTAGATATCCCTTATCTCCTTTATAGTCGAAATATGTGTGAAACTGTATTTACACAGGTATACACAAAAGAATTGGGCCATACGTGTCGCCATGGAGCTTTCAATCTCGAACGAAATTTGCTCGAATTAAAAAGCAACAAATTAAAAATAAAATTATAAAAATAATAAATTTGCTTCTATAAAGAATAAAAGTTCATAATTCTATATTTAAAATTGAATTTCTATTACTTTCTATTGTGTCTCTTGTCGTGCTCGAGAGTTCAATGTTTCGAAGCATGTGTTCGCCTTTGTGTGAAAAACTCCGTATACACTCGCACACTTTATGTTTTTCTCGTGTGTGAAGCGAGAATGAAAGAGAGGAGGGAATGGCGAGAAACGGGAAGCACGAAAGTTCTCTCTGTCGCGCGCTTCGCATCTATTCGCTCTTTCGTTTTTTCGGACCCTTCTTTTTCTTTCTTCAGTAAATCCACTGTGAAAAAAAATGACAGTGACAGAAGGAGTAAGAACTCGTTCTCACGTTTTACACTTTCTTTTTTACACTCGAAGGTTTTTACTTTAAAGGGGTCGCGCACTATATATAAACGTTATATTATAGATAAAGATCCAAAATTAAATTATATGTTATAATATTATTAAAATGGTGGAATAATAAAAAGAGATATAAAGTTTAGTTACAGACTTTGAATAAATTTTACGCGAATACGCGATTTGTAAATGTTTTATTGAAAAAATTTTGTCACGTTTCAAAGTAACATAAAATAGACGAAACCAACTAAACATTCTTAATAAGTGAATAAGAAAAAGGGAAAAATTTCGTAAGATTGGCAAAAAAATACGTAAAATTCTGAAAATGCAAATTTTTAATTTACATTTTTATCACTGTAAATGCATATTAAGGTAGTTCTATCAGTACAGTCAAAACAAAAGTTTTTATATGTCATATTATCTCGATACCATTCAATGTCACCTGGTATATACTTGTTACATATGTATGAAAATTAAAAAAATCGTAATCTTAGGATTTTTTTTAAACTAAAGGAAGCTTCTTTGAAGTACAATAAAGAGCTATGAAAAATTTCAAAAAGTTCCACTACCCAGAAGTCAAGATATTTAGGTTTAAAAATCGCAATATTTAACACGTGCTCTTATGGGAGACTGCAGAAAATAGTGATTTTTAACAATAAATATTTCGACTTCTACGCAGTAAAACCTCTTAAAATTTAATATACAATTGCATATTGTATTAAAGAAGGTTTTTGAAAATTTTTCACAAAATCCGAAGAAAACGATTTTTTGATAGAACTACCTTAAATTAAAAATGGGAAATAAAGAATAAACAGGCCGTGTCCGGCGAGGTAAACCTTTTGAGAGATCTGAAAATCTCTCTGAGGCGAATTTTCTAGTCGAGATGCACGCGTAATCCGAATTCATGTCCTTCTTTCGAGCTCATCTGACGGAGAATCGGGTAAAGCGAGAAACAGGAGAAAAAAAAGAGGGTGCGCGAAGGATGGAAGAGAATTAAAGCCGGGACGGCGCGTTTCCTCTCTGCGAGGGACAGCTGAAAGTGATGCCGCGCCCTCCTGACCCCTTTCTGAGCAACGCCGCTGCGACGACGGGCCGAAAGATGGACTCGCGAGGAAGAGAGAAAAACTCGGAAGAAGAGACACCAGTCGGGAAAAAGTGCGCGCGGACGTTTTGTGGCTTTCAGAAAGGGAGAAAGAAAACAAGACGTTCGAACACACTCACGGAGCGCGAGCTCGCCCGATATTGTTCGAGCTGGTACACTTCTTCACTTTTCTGGACAGCCCGTCAGTTTCATACCATTATTTTCTCCACCTTTTTCCTTCAAGTTTTTTCAAGAGACTCGCAGATTTTCGCGAGATTGCCGATCAGGGTCGAACCGATCAATTCATTATATTTCCGCATTATATTATCGAACCCGAACACGCGAATAAGCTCTGATGAATCGAATTAAAAACACTCTGATTATTTTTCGAATGGAATATAATGAAAACTTGCTCCGGATTTTTCGACTCGTGCATTATTAATGGGGGGAGGAAAAAAAAAGGGAAGGAGAGTTTTTTCCCCGATGCGAAAAAATGGACTCCGCGCCATACGTTTTAAACTCACGCTGCGGGAAAGTTTCACGGCAAAACGCGTATGACACTCGGCACAGTTTTTTGCTCGCCCCCTGGCTTTGATAGAAGACAAATAGCTGTTTCCGCAACTTGTTTTTCTCCGGTCCTTTTCTCACCGCCCGCGTCTCGCTCCCGGATTTTCTCGGATTCCCTTTGTTCCCGAGATAAAGATCCGCGAGACTTTGAAGATTTTTCCGCTCTCTCTCTCTCTTCAAATGTACACACGCGATATGGAATTTTTCCCGTGCACACCTCTTATTTTTCCCTCCCGTCATTTATCTTTATATACAAATAATCATTTCGTTCCTCGGCAAATACAAGAAAGCGAATCTCAAAATTCCTCGAAATGTAAACGCGAAGGCAAATTTCACGATCCCTCAATTCTATAAATAAAAATAATTATATATCCGATCAATTTTTTGTATTGATGCGTACATTTATTTTTATTAGGGTGGTTCAAAAAAATTTGCTAATTTTTAAACAATATTCAAATAAAGCGAATTTTTAAATAATTTCATCTCCAATCTTGAATAATTTTTGACGGAGTCGCGAAAAATTAAAACAGACCTTTTTTGTGGAGTGTCAAATTTTCTACAAAAATATGTAAAGGGCATACACGTGAGTTACCCCGTTATTGAGTCACAAAATTCCGAATGAAAAAAACAAATTTTCCACTTTTAAACAGGAAATAAAAAATTGAAAATCTTTTCTATAAAATTATTTTAAAAGGCTGAAATTTGGTGTGGCTTTCTTTTATCATCCCGACAAAAAAAAATTACTAATTTTTTTTGAGCCACCCTAAAATTTATATTATACGAAAGAACGAGCGCAAAGAAGCGAATAAGGAGAGGAAAAGAAGCAAAAAATCAATCATTCTTGAAGAAAAGAAAAAAAAAAGAGTTTTTCTTCAGCGGTCGCGAAGGACCTTTTTCCCGGGGATGTTGGTCCTGGCGATGAAATTACGCAGCGTCGCGAGCTCGCCTGGAAATATGCGCGAGTCGGTAAAAAAAAAAAAGAAAAAAAGGAAACTTTGCTCTTCCCCGCTCGCAGTCAACTTTCTCTCGCGAAGTAGTTACATTCACCATCGTGACGTTTAATTAAGATAATGGCAGGTATATCCGCGCCGCGAGAACAAACGGCGAGACGAGATTTTCCTGTTTCCTCGATTCTTGCGAAAAGGCCTTGACACCGCGCCATGTATTCGCTCTCGCGTATAATTAGACACGTGTAAGCGTGTATATCGAGCCGCGATGAACGAAAGAGCGCAATTCACACGATTTAACGCGTAAATCGATCCGGCTTATATCCACCTTTGTCTAGCCTATAACGATCCGGGCGTATACATGCGCGCCGAGTAATAGACTTTCTCTCTCTCTCTCTCTCTCCTTTCTCGTCGGTAATGTTCCGCGATGCATAAATACCGGCGAAACGCTCGTACGAGCGAGATCCTGACATTGTTGTCAAAATGCCCGTCTAACATTGCGAACAACTGCGGAAAATATTCCACGCGCGTTCCATTCCAAACACAGATTGTACAATTGTCAAAAATTTAAAAAAAGTGATGCCATTTTTACGAAAAAAAAATTTTAAATAGTTTGTAACATATATTATCTTTCAAGATGTCTGGTAAGAGATGATTAATAAAAGTTTTGACACGTTAAAAAATCATGTTTTGAGAAAATTGATGGATGGTGATCGTATATATTGACGAGGGAAGTTCAACAATGTTGAGTTACTTATTTTAATGAGGATATAAAATTTCAAACTTCAACAAAAGGCTTTTACACAATAAAAGTCTCTCGTTCAAGTTTGTGAAGTTTGTAATAATATTGAAGAATCTATATACTTTGCTGATGGAGTTCAAACAATATTTTAAGAATATTTACCGTTCTATAGTCGAGATATTATTTGTTTTTAAAGTAAACACTCAAAACACGTTCATATTCTGTAAACTTCAGAAATAAATATTCTATTTTCGCAAGGAAAATTGTTCACTTTCAAATAATTGAAAAATCAACTTCATTTTTTCACTGTTTGCTCATATTTGTCTGACTAAGTAAATTTGTATTGAAAATTATTTCTTTGTAGAATATTCACGTTAAAAGTTTTGCTTCAAAATGTATATAAAGATAATACATTTTTTATTTAGAAAAATGTTTTTCACGTATTTCGACATCAGCACCTTTTTTCGTAAAAATTTTCAAATAAAGAAGAAATGCATTCGGATTTCCAGACTCCAATCGTCAAAGCCGATGGAGCTCAATGAAAAAGGATAATAGTAAAAAATAGTTTTTGAGTGCAGGTGGGCGATATTAAGCTGAGAGTGAGCAAATCCTTGGGTATCCTCACTTTTGCTTTTATACGATAAATTTATTCAGCAAGCTCAGTGCTGACTGGGGCTTGTTTCGTATATAGCTTTACGTGCTGGGGTACGAACGGGAGTGTAACGAGTGCAACGTCGAGTTACTGGAGACGACAATATAGCTGAGAGAAATGCATTCTCGAGGTCTCAAGCAACTATTCAGACTTTAACGTATGTACTTATACGTGCATACCTCACACGTGACACATGCACTCCCCTTACTTCGGCTTAGACACGCATGAACATTGTCCTCTTCCTGGTTCCACATTCTCTTCATTTTCCAAAGTGCCATAATTAATTCCAAGAAATTAAAAATATACATCCAGAAAGATTTTTTTTCTCGTATTTTACGATAATAATAAATAATCAATCAATTGATCAATAAAATTGCTCATTTACATCAACGATTCAAGAAAGTTCAACCAACTCAAATGTTTCATGTAAATTATTTTCAAAACGTTTTTTAATGATTCATGAAAGCTCTGTCACAAATATGACTCATTATTTGCAATTCCTAATATATTACTTAAAATTATTATAAACAATTCTATATCATGTAATTGCAAGAGTAAAAAATTTCTCAGCCATTTCTTGATATATTTTCAGTTCGTCGAGTACCACTTCTTACTGGATGGCTGGAAAAGTCTGGAAACTTGAATTAATGGAGAGAGAACAAGCGAGTAAGAGAATAAGTTTCGTCAGACTGCATTTAAAAGACTTATTATATGTTTCTTCCTCGTCAAAGGAGACGAAATTTAACATATTCTCTTTCTCATTATCGTAACGAGACAATTATTCGTGGAAGGTTCAGGACTCTTGGCTTCGCGAAACTTTGAAGCGTTTCTCCTTTCGTCTCGTCTTTCTTTCTCGTCTTCTTGCTTGAAATATATATGTCATAAACTTCAGCGCAGCGCACAATAATTATAAAAAAATATAACAAAATGATTAATCTGCAAGAATATAAAGCCTGGAAATGTAAAATTTTCATAAAACAAAAAGAAATTTGATATTTTTAACGCATTACCTACTCTGATCTTGACATAAATTCGATTATACGAATATGATTTTACCGTGAAAAGTTTCGTTCTGCTCGTCCAAAAGTCAATTCGTGAAAATTCGATATAAAAATCTCCAGAGAGCAAAACTTTTGTTTTTCCATTGTGCAGAAATATAGAGAGCGGGTATATTTATTTCAAGAATAAATTCAACGAACGGCGAATCGCAAACAAACATTGAGTAACGAATTTCGCAAATTATTGGTAAAAGCCATTATTTCGAACAAGTTTTCTTTTATCTCGATGAAAAAAATAGTTATCTCGTCAACTATTTTCGGAGATGGAAATTGCAATTGCGTTGGTCAGCGTTTCGATATTGGAAAGTGATTGATCTCGCATCCCTTTTTCGCCAAAAATGTATATCAAGGTATGGCCGAACGTATCGGTGAGTGTATGTAAATAATAAATAATGGAAATTTATCGGGAGAGAGATTCCACTATGAGCGCAAGAGAAAGATATATTTCAAAATAAAAAACGAAATATTTCGGGAAAAAGAGGCCAACGATTTCCATTTATCGAGAATTTTTTCACCTAAATGACGGTATTAACTCCATTGCGATAACGAATTTTAATAAGTGATGCCAATAGCAAGAAAATTTAATGAAATCAATCCTTCCGGCTCATATATAATTAATTTTTAATCAATGATAATGATTTTCAAAATTTCATGGCAGTGGATGATTATTTTCGATTTTTCAAAATTTCATACTAAAAGATTCAGGTCATTATTGTGATAAAAATAAAATCAGAACACGAGGTTATGAATATTTAAAACTTAATTCTCACTGATAGCGAGTATTATCTGCAAAATAATTGTTGATTGTATTAATAGTATGAAAATTAAATGCATAAATAACTCTGACATTGCTGATCTCGAAAGCAATAACATGAACTTCTATAATAAAAACATGTATTTAATCTTGTATGTATTAAGATAAATTATGTATATATATTTACTTCACTGATATTACAACTCATTTTATTTTGTGCACAATCAAGTAGGGAAAACAAATAAAGTCGATGCCGCAATTCAACCAGACTAATTTTGAAACTCTTGAAAAGTTATCTTGTTAAAATAAATCAGGAAAATTTTCTTTCAATACTTATAAATTGATAGAAAAGAATCTTCTACTCAAAGTACAACTTGTAATCTACAATCAAAAGTGTTTTTTATTCTTGAATGTTCGTAGCATTCGTATTTATTTTTTGAAAAATTTGTAAAAATTACGTTAGAGTTATAATGAAAAATACATAATTTTTAAGTAAGTCATTCGCCATTCTGTATATGTTAAATTTGAAACGACAACTTTTCTCAAAAATTTCCCAGGTTTTTTAAGAAATTAGCAGGTTATAGTGGCTCAGACGCTTCGCGCCCTGCGGTAATAAAAAAACTGATCCAAAATCCAGTTTTTTGATTGTTTAATGTGAATTCTGCAATTGCGCTCCGAATAATTACCATTTTTGTTATCTACGGGAAATTTCCGATCGAATAGGATCTTAAAATCGAATTTCAAAAATTTCAAAAAATTTGATCAGTCACACTAGATCTCGGGGACCCATGAAAATTTCAATTAACGATATCTTTTCTTTCTCTTGACCAAATCGATTTTATTAAGGGTGATTCTTAAAGTTTTTTGCAAAACTAAGCGAATGGCACAGGAATTACGTTAATACATGCATTTTTTAAAAAGTTATGACGCTTTGAATATTTTTCAAAAAAATGGAAAGGGGTACACCTTCAAAAATTTGCAAAATTTTTTGAATTTTTATTTTTCGATTTCAAGACCTTATTCGATCGGAAATTTCCCGTAGATAACGAAAACACTACTTATTCGGGGCACAATCCAAGAATTCATATTGAAAAACTCAAAAAACGATCAAAAAATCAGTTTTTTGGCTTGTTCAACGTGAATTCGTGCATGTATTTCCTTTCTCTTGATAAAATCAATTTTATTAAGTGTGATTTTTAAACATTTTTGTAAAATGAAGAGATAATGGCTCTAGAATTATGTTAATATATCAATTATTTTAAAAGTTATCACATCTTGAAGATAATAATTTGTCAAATATTTTCAAATGTTAACATTCCGTTTCCGCTGCAATTTCGGTATAAAAAGTATATATATAAACATTGTTCTATTAAAATGCAATGTCTAGTAAAAATTTCAAGTCAATCCATCGTCTAGTTTCCAAGTTTTCTGACCACAAACATACGGAAACAAAATTTGTATATATATAAGATATTATGGGGGTTATTTATTTAATGTATGATGCACGCGTGTCTATATACATGTATAAATTTGCGAATGATACATAACGGTACGTGCATAAATTTATGTACTCAGAATAGAGACGTCTCTTGGCCTATCCTCCTTCGTCTCTTCCAATTTCCATTCAACGTGCTTGTTCGTAAGCCTCGGCGTAATTCGACATGGATAGCTATACAGATATATTCCCGGTGCGTGCTGGATTCCCGTCATCCAGGTTTTAGAGTCGGGTCAACACTGCAGCGACGATGGAACGAGGCTACTTGTCCCACTGTCGACAATGTTGCATCCCGTGTGTCTCTCCTCTCGAGCCTTTTACCCCGTTGCGCCAGCAACGCGAAATAACCCGAACAATATGGCACGAACCGATCGGACGCGACGGTAATTATTCCAATTAACTCAATCGGAAAAACATGTTATTTAATCGAATTGAAATAATAAAACGAAAGCCATCGAAAAAAGAATGTTGCGCCGACACGACAGGGGAGAAAAAAATGCATTTCTCTACAAAATGAGAATATATATATGTTTCAATTGTCGAAAAAGTGAAATGCTTATTAAAATTTTTACAGCAGTTTACATTGGGGAAACAATACTAAAAATGTATTCCCGAGAGGAATAAATTTTAGAATGGAACTCCTGCGACAAACATTCAAATGAGTTTGTACTCTCGAAGTCGTCGCTCTTCGAGTTTATTGATTTGTTGACACGATGGGGGAATGAGAGAAAAAAAATGTATAGCTGGGGAAGAGAGTGAAAATTCTCGAAGAATTCCCGAGCTCTGCTCTCGTCGCTGATTTTTTTTTCTCTCTTCTTTCTCGCAGGATGCAAGTACAACGTCGATTTGCCCTCGACTGAGCTCCGATATCTCCAGGGCATTGGGTTAGTCAAAGAAAAACGCGTAGAAAGTTGCCCGACTTGGACGGTCTTGAGAAAACTTCCGGGCCACGAGAATCCATTAATGAATATGTTGCTCGGTGTGTACGAGCCGGAGCGCCGTTTTCTCAAGGAGGGAGAACGAGGAAGAGCGAACGTGGAAGTAAAACGAGAAAAAATGAAGAAAAGGGAGAGAAAATGAAGAGAAAATTTGACAAGGAAAATTGACAAGTATCGTGTAACTTGTTGAAAAATATTATTATGAAAAAGATATATTTTGAGCAAGATACTATGGTAAAACTTTTTGTTTAAATCAAGTATTATTAAAGAAGTTCAAGGATTACGAATTTAAGAAACTTTTATAACTATTATAAGAATATTAATATTATTTTACATTATATTGTTACTATGACGAGGAACATGGTCTTTGAAAAAATTCGTTTTTCGTAACAAATTGGCAGAGGTTAGACTTCATATTTTTGACAATTATCAAAATTTTGATAATTAGCTTCGCTTTATAAATAAATTTTTACACGCGGACTTTGACACATCAGACGTAATTATAAAATCAATATAATATGACTTTTTAAATCCAAATAACTTTACGTATATTTTCAATCAAAGCTACCTTCGGGATATTAAGAATATTAAAAAGTGTAATATTAATAAGTATATCCTAAGAAAAGAAAAACAAGATCGAGGATAATATGATCGTTGTAAAATTCGTGCTCGGCGAAAGATTAAAATGGACGATAATTGATAAGATTCGCGGATAGATATAAAGAGAGAATCGATATGAAATAACATTTGGCGGAGTTTGCTGAAAAATCCGCTCACATACGCGAGAGTTTCTTCGAAAGGTTCATGTATAAGATTCGGTCATAAATTCCGGGTACTCTGACTTATTACTTTAACGGTAATAGCTGAGGCAGTCCGATGAGGAATTGGATGAATTTAACTCCCTTTTTCCGACAAGTCTCCCGCTTCTTCTCATCCCTCTCAACGTTTCTTTTTCCCATCCTGCTCCTTCCCCCCGCGATCTCGGTCTCTTTCTCCTCATTTATAAACATCCCGGGGACTCGGCGATTATTGGCCTTCTTCGTCGAAATCACGAAGAAGCGGTCGGACGTCCCCTTGTGGCACGATAAAACTCACCACCGTCGCGGATTCTCTCCTTTCGAGTATCCGCGCGCACACGGGAACACCGACGAGACGAATATTCGCAGTCCATTCGATATGACAGAGGGGGTTATTCCGCGAGAATAATGTTTCGGTCACGAGAAAGGAGAGAGACTTTTCTCCATGGAAAGAATTCTATGAGGCTAACTTTCTCCCCGCGATCATCTCGAGATGCAGCTTCGAGTGGAAAGCTTTGTCGTTCTCTCATTGAAGTGCATTGCCCGGAGCAATATACTCTCCTCTTTTCTCCCTCGAGTCTCTTTAGCTTCTGAAATACTACCGAAGCGACCTACGAAAAGCCTCTCTTTTATATACACGTATATATATATACCGTTTAAATTTCGACAAAAACTTTTTTTCGCTCAATTTTTCGATTGAAATCAAAGTTTCGAGTTGGCTCGCGACCCAAAATCCCAATTCAGGGAATAATGTAGGAATTGAAGAAACTATTTTTTTAGGAAATCGAACTAAAATTGTTTGTCCGTTTAAAATAAATGCTACTCGATATATAATTAGGGTATTTTTCGTGGAAAAGCCGAAATTATCTTAAAGGAGTTATTAACTGGGGAGCAGAGAGGGAGTCGAAACGAGAAGCTGCATCTTAATATCTCGTTGGTTAAGATAAGCGAGCTCGGTAGAGCAAGATTAAGTATTTCCTTAAAGAATGATTAATGGGGACACTATTAAAATAATTCGGCCGACATTTCACGTCTAATCAGTTAGGCTGCATGGCCGGGAACGCTGCGCCCGAGAAAAAGAGTGGGGAGGCAAGAACGGAGATCTAATTACACCGAGGGTAATTAATAAGTGCCCGTACTCGAGTTTCGGCGATCCCCGGCCCGAGTAACACGTTAATCCGTTACAAAATTCCCCTTTGTCCGGAAATTCGCGAAACGCTCGAAGGCTCGTCAGAGCAACGTAGCGCGACGAAAGAAAGAAAAAAAACCATTCAAAATCCTCTCATTCATCATTTTCTGATCCTCGGGTCTCGAGTGAATGAGTTTTGTTTCGTTCCCAAGATCCGGATTTACGAATTACGTTCGTTTGTGTACTTTCAAAAAAAATTATTTTACAACTTTTTTGAACAAGCATCAAAAAATTTTATTAAAAAATACTTTTTAAAAAGTTCTAAGATGATTTTGATTGAATATTCATAGAAAATTCTATTATTAAGCTTTACGTCAAAAAAATTGACAAAACTTATTCTTGGATCGCTTTTTTTGTATATTTTGATTATTTTAATTCAATTTTTTTTAATATAAATAGCGAGTAAAATAGATTCTATACGTTTTTAAAAATAAGGTCGATTTTTCAATTATTTATTTAAGGCCAGCTGCATCGAAAGGGAATGTAAAGCCAGGCGATGCGAAATTACTCACCCGTTGGATCGTGCGTAAGCCCCGAATCTAATTTACATAATAGTTGGACAATTAAAGGGTGACGAGGGAAAACGCGGGATTGTCGCGAGACCCGAAACGAGGGAAGACGCCAACTTCCAATTCGCGCTGGCTTTGCCCATTTTATACACGGTACATTTATCCTTATACAAATTCTAGTGACGTTTCGAACATGGAACAAGAAAATCTTGAATATTCGATACATCACCGATTTTTTTATGGCAATAAAAATTATTTCTACCTCGTAACTAAAATAATTATCTTTTCTTTCACAATTTATAAATAATTTTCTATGGTTTTTTAATCAACAATTATTTATGAATGACAAATATTTTAAAAAAATTTATTATTCACCCTTTTTTTTAGACATTTTCAGTCACGATTTAAAAATATTTTCTTGCAAATTTGAATTAAATGCTTCGAAAAAATGAATCGTGTATTGAGGAAGGTCGTTGCTCCGGACGAAGCGAAACCCGGAACACGAGTACACGGAATATTAATTCGAGAGGGTGAGCGCGTATCTCGTGACTCTGAGGATCATAGACGTCAGTCACAGAATCGTACGCATGGACACTATGCGAATCGGAGCTTGGAATAAGAAATATAAGGGCGCAAGAGAGTCTTTGTCCCCTATTTCCTGAACAAACTGCGCTTTTTGTCGTCACTCGAAAATGGGACTTGGTCCGAGGGGTTAAAAAATGGGGATTTTCCCCTACGAACGTTGAAAGGGTTTCTGCATGGGGAAATAATTCTCATTTTCTTCTCTCAGCAGATGCTACTCCGATGATTGAAAAAATTACGAAAAACTTGTCTGAAAAATTTTTATTCGTTATTCTTACTATCGCAAAACTTAGGAACAAAAAAAAACGTTGAAAATTACTATTATTTTATTTTTCAACGGATATTTTCAAGAATTTTCAAGCAATGTATATTTTACGAAATTCGATTACAATTTGACTTTATGCTTTTTAATCTTGAGCAAAAGAATCGATGTTCTTCGATGTGCAGTTTCGTCCAATATACATCGAAAAACAGCGATGTTTGCAGTAACGCTGATATCTGGCTCTTGGTGCATCTTCGAGAGAAAAAGAGAGAGAAAAATCAGTCGTGGAGGGATGTAACGTAACGCAAACGATCTGGTCATTCTCGTAACATTTGGACGATCGATTTTTACGCAAAGGGAATCATAGATCGTAAAAATAAGAGAGAAAAATAGAGAGAGAGCATGCGATGTTCGGTCTGCATTTCGTGCTTTTGACTGCCACGAGATTGAGAATAATGTTCGAAAAGCGATTCGACAAGATTGCAACTGTCTGGGATATTGTCCTGAAAGGAGAAAAAAGAGAGGAAAAAAGAAATTTCCCTGGGATCGGGGATCGCGTGATGCGAGAAAAAGGAGTTCCGCGATAAAGCGAACGAGAAAATAAAAATAAAGCGTTGTACGCATTATGAAGCTGGAATTTAAATTTAGTTGAAAACTTTTGCGAAAGAGGGCGCCTTCTTTCCAATTATATCGGCTCGACTTTTAATTGTAATTAAAGTTTCCATTAGTGGCAAATTCAGATCGAAGAGTCGTTAAAGAGTGCGCGACGATGACGCACAAACAGCCGCTGATTTTTTTCTCACCCTCTAAAATAATTAATGGCTGACTGGGATTTTTCGTGGCGAAGATGGTAAAATCTGTCCTCTCACTGTTTCCTACTTATTTTTCCGTCGTTCACTAAGAGTATAAAAAGTATTGTCACTTTTGTGAGCGACAATATTCGATAGAATAAAATAAGATAAATAAAAATAATTGTTAATTAATTAAATTTTTTAACTTCACGGTTAAATCTGTAAATTTGTTTTATCAGCATACTATTTGCATCGCATTATTTTCTTTGTTTTATCAGGTCACTTTGTTTTCCATAAACAAGCACATATTGACTTGTGTTTCCCCGCGAATATCATTATGTTCCTCTATTTTTCTCTTCCTTCTGCCTCGAGCAATAAAAATTTCCGTTGCTAACATTTTTACTGTTATTCCATCATTAACATGTGACTCGAAACCGAATTGTTGTTCAAACTCGAGCTGCAGTTTTCTCGAATCAAAAAGTCGAACAAATAAGTAAAAACAAATTTTTCGTAAACGTCGCGCATTTTTAACGTTGTTTATATTATTTTTTACCTTCATACATTCTGCGAAATATAAATTGCTAGCGAATCTTTCATGATAACTAAAAAGAACTTAATTAGTATGAATTTTCAATTATAATTATAAATTGGCAAATAAATGGGTGGATTTGTGAAATTCCATTTGAATTTTGTAAAAATTTAATACGTGTTTTTAATAAACGTGTGAATTGAGAGACGGGTGAGTTTATTTATGGAATTTTAGTGTTTCCGGCCCCGTGGAATTTTCGACGTGGGTGGCGTCTTTAACCTTATGATCCACGTGTTTCTCATTTACGAACCGGCCGTTTATGCGGCTCTAATTGAAAGAGCCCTGACACTCGATTTTTCATGTATACGCACGCGCCCGAGACTCTTTGATACCGTTCAGGGGAAAGCAATAATTACCGGAGACTCAAGCACAAGAATATCCAATGTCCATCATTAATTGTATAATTTTGATGGCCAGATCCTGAGAGATGATTATATGACCAAAATTTAAGATTATTTCAAAAACCTTTAATAACTATACACCGAGAAAAAATATTCGTTGAATGAAGCATATTTATTTTTTATGCGCAATTATTTTATTCAATATATCGACATAGTTTAAAAAAATTAATAACCTATTTTAGTGAATGAATTATATATTTGCAAGACGTTTATTTGAACAAAGTTTGATTGCACAAACTTTTATGTCTGTGGAACGAACATATGACGTACATATATTAAAATAAAATGAACTAAATATTTATAGTTTACTAAATAAATATTTGATAAGTATAGTTGCCAGTAAATCTTTGATGGCTTTAAGTAAACTATACGTATTAAGAGATGTATAATCGGAGAGAGGTATAATTAATAATAACAAAAATATGAGGTCGCTGAAGACGTAATAACTATCGAATCAATCGATAGTTCACTGTGCTGTGGTTAACCTCTTTAATACAATCGTTTAAAGCGTGTAAAGACCAACTTTTCTGAATAGGAGTAAATCTCGAATGAAAAGAGAATGAAAATAATGAGCGAATCGGAATGATTTGAAAAGTGATTGAACATATAGTATATTTTTTATTATATTCTTTCGAAATAATAATATGAAAACTGGTTGTGTTATATTTTTAGCATCTTAACATTGTTTTTTGTAAAAATAAGATCACTGTCAAATTTAATTAACGAGCAGCAACGCGGCCGCTGCACGGCCGCTTTTTCCTTTTCAACATATTTGAGTTGATATTTTGCAATTCCTCTAGGTGTATGCTTCATACAACTTCGCATAATGCGCTCTATATTGCGATAAATTTATTATGAGCTTCATGTCTTTTTTAAAATAGAATATTTTATCGTAAAATTTCTTATAAATAACAAAAATATTACTTATACGAGGCGCAATCCAAGAATTCATATTGAAAAATTGATCAAAATGACCCAAAAGTCAATTTTTTGACTCATTCAATATGAATTCTTGAATTTCGCCCCGAATAATTATCATTTTCGTTATTTACGGCAAATTTCCGATCGAATAGGTTCTTAGAATCGAAAAAAAAAATTTCAAAAAAATTGGTGAGTCACACTGGGTCTCATTGGACTCATGAAAATTTCAATTGGACATATCTTTTCTTTCCCTTCCAAAAATCAACTTTATTATGTGTGATTCTTAAAGTTTTTTGCAAAACAAAGCGAATGGCGCAGGAATCACGTTAATTCATCCATTTTTTTTAAATTTATTACCCTTTGAACATTTTTGAAAAAAAATGGAAAAGGTTATACCTTCAAAAATCGGCAAAAATTTTTGAATTTTTTTTCTCGTAAAAGATTAGTACATATTATATACTTTTTTAAGTCTTTTTTAATATCGGATACAAATTTGACAACGTTTCGTCAAATTTTTTGCATTTTTAATTTTCTAAACAATACCAAATGTCGAAAATGGTTTAAAAAATGTACTTGAACTATAATTGATACTAAAAGGGAAAAAGTTAACAAGTTTATAATGCGAACGTAACATCTAAATTTCCCCAATTTATCATTTAAAAAAACTCACTTTCGCCAAGGAAATTTATCTCCCCAAAACCTCCTCGAGTTTTTTTCGTCGTACGACGAAAATTGAAGAGGCGCGATTGACGTTCTCTTCGCTTATCCATATTTGGCTCAACCTCCTCTCACGGTACTTAAATTTTAACCCTCGGCGAGGCTGAACTTGTAAACACGCGAGTGTACTTTCCGAGCGTATGATCGATGACGCCGAGAACACGACACGTACTCTTTTTATCACGTGTACAAAAGCATATTTGTCTCTTTTTGAATTTCCGCCTCTCGCCGTCACACTTTTTTTCAGCCTCCCTGAAATTTTTCGGTGCGCACCACGCGCCTCGCGATTTTTTTTTCTCTCCGCTTGTTTTTCCCGTCGCCCAAGCATTTATTCGTCGCTCGATGAAAATTAAAACCTTGCCGCGAAGAGCAATTGCTGAAAGAAGAGCTGCCGAACGCGAAAACAAAAAAAAACAAAAAAAAAGAGGAACAGCGGGAAAAACGAGTCATTCGTGCAGTTGCGAAACTTGGCCGTGCGACGGCCAGTCGATACGGGGCAGCAAAAATGCACTTGCCTCGCTTTCTGACGACTCCGCGACCCGACCTGTTTATACATCGGATACGTCGCTCGATATACAAACTTTTTTCCCGGTGTCAGGCTTTCCCGTGCGCTCGCCCCGTTTTTGTTCCCGCGTCCCCCCGTTTCAATGGCAATTTATCCCGCAGGTTAAAATAGACCAGCGCGAGCTCTGAAAAGCATACATTTCATCCCCCTTTTGCGCCACTGCGAACTATTTATTTACGAGCGAAAAGCGTTCCTTGCTCTCGCGCAAGACCGGACGACATTGCGGACAAAATTCTTAATGGGAACGAAATAGATTTTCACGGTTATATCGACGCGTTGCCGGAGAAACCCGGGAGAAATATTTTTACCGTCGAAATAATGATGGAAGTACGACGTCGTGTCGTCGTTACATCGTTCGGAGAAGAAGTATCATGATGGGACAGAAGAGGGAAAAAATAGCGACATCGGTGATACGTCACTCTATCCGAGATGTATGGAATCGATAAAATATTTTTATGCCTCGTGAGATCGTCAGCGAGGGATTCGGTGAGAGTTTTTTCGCCATATTGCCACGTCACCTGCAAAGCCATTATATCCGTCGAAGCAGCTTCGCGTTTTATTCCTAAGGACGAAACATCCGCAGGAATAACCGACGTCACGATTTGTACTCAAAGCTTTTATTGAATCGTTATTTCCGCAAAATCACGACTCTCCGCCAACTCGCTGCAAAAAAAAAGGAACAACGCTCCCTCTTTCTCTCTCTTTCTGTTCGTATATACTTTTTACGCGAGTACTTTTGCATCTGCGATGGACACTTTTGACGAAACGGAATTGCCACCCTTACGAGTACGTAAATTATCGGATAATGAAAAGTCCTTTTCCGCCCAACTCTTTACCTTCATTTTACTGAGTAATGAAACCATTTCAAACAGTTACTCGGAATTTAACAACATTTTTCTTCAAAGCTCGATGCAGCGAAATTACGTCCCAAATTGTGTCCCTCGAGTCGCAAATATTTTTTTACAAAACGCTGGTATGCGCTTCAATTAAAATAATTTATTAACTCTTTCATTCCGGGCGTAATTTGAAAGTGGATTTCGAAAACTGCATTAAGATAATTGATGGATAGAGACATTGCGGAATAAATTATGTAGAAGAAAGCATATCAAAATAAAATTCACAAATAAAAGTGGAATAAAAAGGTCGAGATATGAGATTTTTGAAGAAAAATGGATAGATGAAAATTTTAAAAGTTTTACAGGGTATGAATAAAGCATAAGAGAAACTAGCAGAAACTAAAAAAAGTTCTCTGCAAGATATATGTTTTTAAACATTTGTAAAGGGTTCGATACAAAGTTTAAAATTTTATTCCGAAAATTTCATCGGAAGGATCCAATAAATGAAAATTACTGTTGATTTTAAAAAACAATGAAGATAGAACGTGAATCAGAAAAAACAATATTCGATAAAAATAACTTGAAAGAATCAGAATGTGAGAATCAAAAACAATTTATTTATAATTTTATAGCGGCAATGAGGCATGAATATTATTTATAAAAGAAAAAAATTCAAAATCAGGAGAAAATTGCCAAATGAAAGTAGCTGAAGAAAAAGGTGAAGAGAGTGCATCAGATAAAATATCCAGGCAAATAAAACGAAATGAAAAGATCAGCATATGAAAATTTGGGTAAAAAAATGGATAGATAAAATTTTTCAAAGTTTGACAGGGTGTGGAGAAAGTATAGTATATAGTTGGAAGAAAATGGGCGAGACTATAGAGGGAGTTCCGTGCAAGCTGACTCAAAAATCGTAGTTACGTATTCCGAGGGGTGGATTTGAGTTTGGGAGTATATCTGTAGGCTGTGATGAATACTGAGAGTACATCGGAGTGGCAGAACGGGAGGAACGCTCGAATGCCTCGCGGCACGGAAGGTGTCACAATTTATATGTGCCGTCATTTTTCAAAAGCGTGTGTGCGCAGGCTCACACACGTAGCCGGTCTCATCCTCGGCCATCGCGTGGAATTTATTCCTTCCCAACGAGAACGACAGGCTCTCTATTCTTCCACTTTCTCTCTTTGCATTTCTGAGCGTTTCCGGTGGACAAGGCCGAAAAGAGAGAAATGGGAACGACCGGCGAGAGCATCAATCCCTTCGGCCCTCCGCACCCCCAAGAAATATCCTCGCTCGTCCACCCCCATCCTCTGCTTCGTCCCCCGAAAAAATAACTTAGGAGGTGACGCAGAAAAAAGGCAGAGCGAGAATAAGTAACTGGAAAAAAGTCCGAGTGAAGAATTTCCGGGGGGTGAAAAGCGCTTAATAAAGGTAAATGGTGACGGACGAACGCGAATAAATTGTCATCGGAATGACTAGATAACGAGAAGTCGAGATGTTTTTTTTTTCTCGTTCTATATTTTTTTCGGTTTTTCTCGTTATTGTCGAGACAACGGTGCAGGTTTGTTGTTTTTGAATTAATGGCGATACCTAGACGAGCAGTCAAGGCCGCGAATGCCAACGGCAACGGGAGATGCAGATCGGATTGCCAAAAGCCTGGAAACACGATTTTCCTCCGTTATTGGTCAAAGTGTATGACGGGGAGATCATAGGGAACGGAAACGCCTAATATTTCACTCCGAATTTCCCTCCGGCAGGACACAACGAGCTCGTCGATTCGGATTACGCGTTTTCTACCGTTTGTCCTCTCTCGATCCTCCTTTTTCCGAGGCGCTTCGATCGATTGGATTCCTCCTGATATTTGCGAAATTTGCACGCAGCTCTGAAATTCGATTCTCCACAACCACAACGAGATAAGTGGTCGGAATGAAATTTTGTTTTCGTCAAATACCAACGCCATTAATGATGACTTTTCTATCAAACTTTATATCCCTTTTTACGATTCCTTCAAGTGATTTATTTTGAGATAAATTTATTTTGTTGAAAAACTAAATAGATAGCTTCGATTTTGTATAAAAATCTGTACAAATTTTTGAGAAGCTTGATCGTCTGATATTTTTTGTTCAAATTATTTTTTGTTTCTTTTATTTATTCAGTAAACGACATTCATAGGTAAATTTCCATAGAAATTTCCATAGAAATTTACCTAGTCACATTTTTAAAAAGAATTTCTCCTGATACTTCAAGCTTTATATACCTTTTTACGATTCCTTTAAGTGATTTATTTTGAAATAAATTTTAGTCAAAAAACTAAATAGATAGCTTCGATTTTGTATAAAAATCTGTTGTACAAAATTTTAAGAAGCTTCATCGTCTGATATTTTTTTTGTTAAAAACAATACATTTGCTTCGTTAAAACTTCCTGTTTATTTTATTTATTCAGTAAATGACCTTCATAGGTAAATTTCTGTGAAACATTCACATTTTTAAAAAGAATTTCTCCTGATGCTCTCTATATTTTCTACGGCGACGATCTCGTTGCGTGAAAATGAATTCTGTCAGGCATGATTGATCGATTCATGCATTATCAGATGAAATTGAAAGCGACGCAGAAAACAAAGCTTTTATAAAATTGCGCTTGAAAAAGTTGTACGAATGAACAGAGCGAGAGAGATCGATCGACGTATTTTTTCTCCTCTCGTTTCAGGGGGGCTAATAAGCGTACATTCAAAAAACTTAAGATTCAATAGGCAAGTGTTCGAGGAATTCCATTCACATTCGACAATTAGCAAACTGATGAATAATTCCCCCGTTCACGTAATTTCTATTCGGGTCAACTTATTCTTAAGAGAGTTGAAGTTTGCTTTAAACTCCTTATAACAAGTACCGCATTGTCGGGCGGTACCGACATCAGGAAAGTGCTCCCTTCGCTTCCCAAGAAGACTCTCTCGATGTCTGAGCGTAAAGAAATTTTTATTCAATATTCTTCGGCGAAAGAATAATTTCTGAGCGCGGTTACGTCGTTTTTTCAAAAAATTTAATAGAGGAATAACAGAGAGAAATAAAAGACAAAGAGGAAATGGGGCGAAATAATTTTACAGTGAACGATCCAAAACTTCTTTCGATAACACCTGACTATTTTTTTTTACTAATTTCAATTTTTTTCACTGAATAACAAATTCCATCGAATTCCATACGTGTTTAAAATCTCAGATGCGAATAATAATTAATTTATTGAAATAATTAATTAATTTTCAGGCGAAATAATTATTTTATTCAAGTTCTAAAGTATCAAGAAAATGAGAAGTATCCGACGTTATTTGTTAAGAGGAATGTCGCGAGTGCACAGGACAAAAAATAAGGACGGCGAAGGTGGAAGAACGGTGTCCCGGCGTGATAAAAGCAAGAGAAACTAATTCTCAGTCTTGAGACTGAGAGAAGCAACGTTATTCTTATGAAGCTTGATGTCTAGGCTCTTGTCGACGATGTAATTTCACGGCTGGTCGATTGTACGAAAGCCTCGGTATCATCCCTGGCTGTGCGAAGCGCTTTTTTTTTCCTCGCCATCGCGAGAGGAACTTACCTCTGTAAATCCTCTCACGCGCATGGATTTCTCCCGTCTTCCACCTTCCATACCGCCTGGCTTTAATTTCGTCCTGCAAAATAGTGTTTGGCAAGCAAATAACTGAAAGAAGATTCGTAACTCCGAGTTAACGGGGGGGGAAAAAAATTCGTCACGTGCTTCCGAAATGTCAAATGAAGATTTCAATTAGAAAACTCTCTTTCTGGGTTTCATTTGTCTCTTCGATTCCTCTTTGTTTATACAGTTATAAGGAAATTTAAATTCAACTTTTGGATTTTTCATTATCATGGAAAAATAATCGGGCTCGTAAAATGTATATTCAAATTGTTTCCAAATTTTTCTATCTCGAAGGAACTTCGGCAGCTCCGAAATCTGGCAAATTTGCGCTTGAATTTTCGCTCGGACGCTGTTGGTGGTTTTAATTATTCATAGGCAAAAGGAACAGAAGAACGAGTCTGCAAGAATAAATCCGTGCGAAACACAGTGTCTAAATATAAAAAATGCAAACAGGAGAGATAATTTATCGCGATTTAATATTTAACGAGAGAATGAAATGCCAAATTAAAAAACTATAATAGTAAAATACGAAATAAAAAAAAGTAATAGGTAATTTTTGAATAACACTTTTAGTTGTGATTTTAATTACGTAACGTTCGATTTTTCGCGTATTTCTTGCAGCTCCAAATTGGACTCCCTTAGCTCACGATGCTCGTGACTCGAAGCAGGTCAGCGAGGTCTCGATGCAAATAAATAATTCGAGGAAAAGCTAGTTGCACCGTACTTTGCCCTCATTGATTTTCTCCCCCCTCTTTTTTTTACCTTACGAGGAATTCCGTCTCAAGCCATCATCCACTTCTCCCAATTACTTGTCATCCATTTATTAAATTAAATTTATTAACCAGCCCGAGTTTCTTTCGAGCCTGCGAACTCTTCCTTTGATGCGAGACACATATATTCTATAATGACAAAAATACGTGGCTCGCGGGACGCGACGGAATGAGGGATTTTAAGGTAAGATCCACCGATAATAAACAAAATCCTCTTGGAATTTATTTCGTCGTGAGGCGAGGAAAAGGACATGAAAAGGGAACGCATTCTGCAAAATCCTGATCCACTCTCAACGATTATCCTTCCTAAGGGAGTGCATCGAGCTTCTCCGCGTGTTTTTGTCACAAAATGAAGAAAACGGAGATTCATGGGCGCTAACACGAGCTCGTTGAATTTGGAATAAAAGAACGCGAGTGAATGAAATTCATACGGTATACGAGTCCTGAAAATCGGAACTCGAGAGTAAACAAAATTTCATTAAATTCTTGACTCAAGCAACTTCGATTAATTATGAAGGAAATCATTAAATATTGTTAAAAAATTGTTAAAAATATGAGATTTTAATACATTTTTGTGTATTTTGTTCTTAAGCATGTGAAAAAATTTCGTGCCAAATTTTTAATCGTTTTACTGAACGGTTTAAGAGTTATGAAACTCCAAAGTTGCTGAGATTTCGCATTGCTTCTATAATGGAGAATTCACAAATTCGCACTGAATACAAATTTAAAAATATGAGATTTTTGTGAAACATTTTTATCCATTCATAATTTTAAAACGTTTTACTAAATTTTTTTTAATTTAATTTTTCAAACAATAAAAAATATTTAAATTATTATTAAAATATGCTCAATTAAGTTGCCAATTAATCGTCGAAATAAGACTAAAAAAATGGGCAACTTTTTAGAACTAACTTTTTGCTGAGATTTCACTGTGCTATACATACATAATATACATCCTTAATAAGATCGAAAATTGAAAATCCAAAAATAACGAAGCAGCTTTGATGACAAATTTGAAGAAAAAAAAAGTATACAAATAACAGTTGAACAGAATAATTCTTTAGCTTTTTTAATCAAATTATTAGAAAACCGTTAAAATAATATCCTAGTTCGCGAACTATTTCCAAAGTTTCGGGATATCTCATTCCCGATTCGCGTTATCGAAATTTCGATAATCGCGGTCCCGAGCCGAATTGTCTTTTAGCCTCAGAGTGGTATAGAAAATCCATAACGTCTCCCTTTGTGCTTCATATATAGTATTTTACGTTAATTGACTTCAGTTCGCTCAAGTTTCATTTGATTGGGTCTCCGCAACAAGGACTGAAGAAAATATCTCGGCGCGGAGTGACATTGAAATAAAGAGAGAGAGAGAGAGAGAGAGAGAGAGGAAAGAGAGCGAGAAAATGCGCGTACTGTCGATGAATGAAGAGGAATCGAAGATATCGAAAGTTTGATTTGCAAGGGAAGAAAAGGGAAAGAAAGAGGAATGGAGAAAGGGGGATGAAGAAAGGAAAATCTTTGGGCGCATCTGTATTGTTGTTCCGTAAGACAAACACCTGACTGAAATTCTATTTCGCTCTCGGATTGCATTCTCCGCGATGAAGTGCTTACCCGAAGCTCCCTACCGATCATTCTCAATATCTTTCGTATCCTTGGTAACCTTGCGTCCTGACTCTCGACGTTTCGGAAACGCCGCCCATCCTCTCGAGAAATGCAGCCGCAAACTCTTCGAGCCCCACTGTCACTCGATGAAACACGAGCTGACAACCCTTGATTGTACAAACACATCGACATTGAAGAATCCAACAAAATACATCACACCCCAAAGCATATATATTCACCCCTTAAATTTCATCTCAAAAGAATGTAAACGAACTTTTGAGAAACTTGCTTTTATTTCGATTATTTCACTTTTCTGGTATATTCAAACTTTTTTTTTCTATCACTTGGCGTTCTCGTTTTACATTCGTTAGTCGATTTAGACGGGACTGCAGAAACACTCACGTGCATTGTTGCCGAGTAATGAATCTCAAATACGTCAAGGAAGCTTTAGAACCGATAATCACTTCGTCCTTAATTTAAAATGAAAAGTGCAGATGAGATTTGTTCGGATTCAATTACGTTTAGAATATTTGATCGTATTGTCTTGGAAATGGTGTATTTCGTGTGAAAATTCTCTATTTTCGGTCTCTGAGCTCGATGAGAAGAAAAAAAAATCAACAATTGAAGAATATGTTCGATTTTAAAAAATGCATTTTTTCGAGGTTAAAGATCGATTGGTCAATCCGCAATTGATTAAAAATCAAAATTCATCATTCAGACTTACAGAGTTTTTAATGTTAAACGTCTAGACCGAAATCCCTCAAATATATAAAATCCCTCAAATTCCTCTGTAATTACGTGCCATGTGTATAGTTGGCGTTTTTTTTTAGCTTTTGGCTCTGGCTGACCGGCAGGGTTAAATTGATAACGGTGAACCATTCAGAATTGCGGAAAATACACATGTTTGCATTACGATCGTGTACAGAATTCACACGATATGAGAATTCGATTTTCGGATGACGAGCTTACGAATTAACGTTTTGACGAGAGTGCCGATCCGCCCGCCTGTAACCGTAAAACCGAGATCCGCACGCGCGAGAATATTTCTGTAGAATTTCGGGAATAACTCCGGCGCGTACGCTCTTTTATTACGCGATTCGTTCAAAACGTCCGAATCCATTTGCCACATCAGCGGCATATTCTGCTCTTTCAATATACGAATTGGTGCCAAAAGCTAGAGCGTACCGTTTCCGGTGGCATCCGTACGGTCAATACGCTTCGAAATATTTTCATCCCGTTCGAAGCGTTTTAAAACGCTTCTAAATTGAACTTTGTGCAAATGAATGAAATGACTATCTGGTAATAACCGAAACGCTGATTTATTCTCATATTTTCCGCTCGATTTGCGCCCGGCGTAAAAAAATGTTGAAATTTTTGGCGTTCGCGATACAAAAAAAAAACATCGATTACTGGCGAGCGTCGACGAAAATTCGCCGCAAAATGGAATTCAATGGCAGTGGACACTTCGCAACACGATTATTTGTATTTTTAGCGACGAGAAAATCGACAATCCTTGATAATGGCCGTTTGCAAATCTCATAAAATGCGCGCGAGATCACTCTCTCGAGTCATAACCGTGTTTGCACTACGTAAGAACGAGCGCAGGTTTTCGATTATAACTTCCGACAATAATTCCAATATTAAACAATAATATATCGATAAACTATCTACATATACTGAAATAAAAAGTAATCAAGTGTATCATCGGCCCAATTGCGAATACACGAACAAATATTGACGGACTAATAAAAGTTCATCGCGAAGACGAATAATTTTCGATCTGATTTAATGTCCTAATAAATATTCACAGAGAGAACTTTCACTGAATTTTTATATGATGATATATGTATATGATAGAATATATTTGTATTTATTAAGTATAATAAAAATCCTTTAAATTCATATGGAGTAAATTTTTATTAAAGTTCCGGATAAAAAATATTCGAAAATAGCTAAATATTTTTACTAGATAAATTAAAAAAATATATATATTGAATAAAATTCGTTCGATGCAATTCAATATATTTTTTATTAATATCATTTTAAAAAATTTTAATTATATATACCGCAATATAATAATTTTAATATAGTTATTGGATATAAATAGGTGAATTAATGATGAGAAATTGAGACACGATTTGTGATATGTGAAAAAAAATGGAGAATTTTTCGCGATGGTAAAGAATGAAGTTCCGGAAATGAAGAAGCGATTTCAGTCACGGATAATGTACTCGGATTCGATGTATGGAGACTAGTTAATGCGGGAGACGAGATGCGGAGAACAATCTGCAAATGGGTCTGGATAAATTTCCATCGAAATGCAGATGAAACGATGAGAGGAGAGGGCTCGATGGAGGAGGGGACAGCCGGACGAAACTAGTGCGTTTGAAACCAGAGTATAATCGAGTTACAGGTCTCATTGAAATAGAATGCTGCGCGGATGAGGGACGGAGAGATTTGATTTGATAATCAGAGAGAGAGAGAGAGAGAAATATTCGTAGAGGAGAGATCACGTATAGGGTCACACAGTTGCTGGTCATCTGAATTTTGATTGCTCGATCGTTACTCAAATTGATTGGAACCATTGAGGTCCGGAGCGTCCACTTTCCTCATCTTCCGCGCTCGGGAAACTTTTATTAGCGAATTTTATGGCAGCAGTTACGGATTTTTAAAAATTTTTTATACCCGGCGAATTGCGGCGAGTCGGAAAATGTTGTATAGCTCGGGAATTTTCGTATATGTACTCCGCGCGGCCGTGCACAGCAATGTCTGCATACTTTCCCCCGCAAACATCGTACGGCCGGCGCGAAATATTTATACGTGTGCGAAAGGTCTACCTGCTTCGTATCGATTGATATGGACCGCGCGCTCGCTTCTCCCCGCCACCCGGAATCGTCCGATTTCATTATTCCGCCACGGTAACCACTTTTCTTAATCGCCCATGCATGCTCGGAATATTATTGCCAGCTTAACAATCGGGGACACACCCTTCGCTCGTGCCCTTCGAACTCCCAGCAGTCGACTTTCTCGAGCTTGTCAATCGAATTTTTCCTTCATTCTTTTACACTCCCTGCATTCTTTTTTTTATCGGTCATGCGAAGAGATCGCAATATATCTTTTCATAAGGTTTGAGAAAAAGAACTTGGACGTTTGAAAATATGTCCACTTTTGTGTAGAAAAATATGTCGTACATTCTTCTACAGGTGTTTTGTAGAAAATTTACGGGTCACGTAGTAGAAAAAATTGATGAAAAATACTTCACGACACAGTACTTGGGGATTTTACAGAATTTTTCAGAACATTGGATAATAAATTTAATACTCGTTATTCATAATTTTGAATCTGTCAAAATTGATTACTGTTTAAACAAGATATATTCTCTTGATATGAAATAAATTTGACAGTGATGCTACCGGTTTTTCTTTATATTCAAGGAAAACAAGAATTTTCCATATGAAATAATATTAATATTTTAAGAATAAAAATTGTTCATTCTAACTCGAAATTCTAATCTACAGTCTATTTTACGAGCAATTACCATTTTTCAGAAAAGAATTCATATCGAAAAATAAAAAAAAAACTGATCGAAATCGGTTTTTTTCGATTTTTCATTACATATGAATTATTTTAGCATTTTTGTTATCTATGGAAAATTTCCGATCAAATAATCACTAAAAACCGAAAAATAAATTTGCGAACTTTTTTTGAGCACACTGGGTCTCGTAGACCCATGAAAATTTCAATTTGCAATCCCTTACCTTTCTTTTGACGAAATCAGCTTAATTAAGGGTGATTCGTAGAGACGAAGCGAATCTGCTTAATTTTCTGTTTAATGTGTTCCGTGGGACTCGCATTTTATTCACCACCACAATAAAATACTCAATATTTTTTATATTTTTTTAAAATCGAATTAAAAAACGGACCATCGAATCTATGTGGGTAGTTGAAAATAAATAGAACTAATAATTTATGATGAGAAATCCAATTATTTAATGCAAAGACCGCTTTTGAAAAACTGTATAGCAATTTCGTCCACACCAACATTTTTTAAAAAGTATTTCGAAACGATATTATATAAATTAAAAACACTACTCTATTCACTTTTCGTATGATTGAAAATTACTGGAAGTGACACTCTATTAAACTTGTCGAATTATTTCTACGAAATGTTTTTCGGTACCGAACTACCCGGCGAGACACGACACGTCTTACCCCGACACTTTATACCGGACTACTGATTTCTAATTCCCTCATAAAACCGAACAATTAAGACCTGTTTTCGGTTTTCCCACTCGACCTCGACAAATCACCGTGGAAACAATTAATGACCAAAAGGGATTGACGAAAATTTGAAAATTTTTTTTCCTCGTTACGCTCGACGAATTTTCTCTCTTTTTTTTCCTCTTCTTTCGTAAACATCCCAGTTCGGGGATGTTTACGATCCCCGAACTATTCAGGTATATTTGCCCATGTATATTTGACATAAATAGTAGAAAATTGTGTTGCAAATTTTTCTCACATTCTCACATTATTACACACACAAGTTAAGTTATAATAATAGTGAGTTGAGAAAATTTAGCATATTTAAGGTCCTCCAGCCTAATTTTTCGAAAATCGAAAATAGGAAAATCTCAAAATTTCATGTAACCATATATTTTCGTGTTCTTGACGATATCGACTTTATAATGGGTAATTCCTAAAAAATTTTGCAAGATAAAATGAATAATTCAAACATCAAGGTCATTATTTCTAAAGCAGCACACATTGAATTGTTTATTCTAATGAGTAGAGATTAGCCAAAAGTTAATGCCCTCTATTCCGATGAATTGATTAGAGGCTTTATATATCTTTTAATATAGAGAATAGGATAGGATTTTAAATTCTAGAATTATAAAAATTATAAAAATTATAAAAATTCTAAATACATCTAGATAATGAGAAACATTATTAAACTAGATACAAATTTCCAAATTGCGTTATTAGTGATATTATTCATTATAAAAAAAAGCATATTTTTCGAAAATTGTTAAAGATCGTTCACCGCAAATCATGAAACAGACTTTTGACCGACACGCTTTTCATTGTCAGGAAAATCAAAGGTACAACTTGTATTCATCAATATAAAGGAAAATAAAAGCGAGCCTTGTTTTTCCTTTGATTTGCCTCTCCAGCGCTTATTCTCTTTTGTTTCGTTACGGGGAAACTCGCCTCCTCCCGGCGTCTCCTATTTCCCCGCTTCGCCATAAAAGATAACAGCGGTTAATTGACTTTTGGCCGCGATGCGTCTATCTCCAGGCTCGCAGGGTCGGGTTATACCGGCAAGCTTCCGGCAACAAAATAAGCGAACAAGCGCATAAATTGATACGTCCCGGAAACGATACACCCACTTTTCATTATATAGAACGAACACGAGTCCTGGCCATGTTCCTCTCGGCTTCATTATTTTTTACATCAATTATCATTTATTTTTGTTTTTTTATAAAAATATTATTTCGAAAATTAAATCCTGTGAAAAAAATAATAGAGGGACAAAAGTAGAAAAGATAAATAAAAATCAACAATTCGAAAGTAGACGATAATAGTTCGTAATAAAAAAAATTAATAAAAATAAAAAAATTTTTTGATAAAAAAGAATAAAGTAGAAAACGACGTAGTTGAAAAAAAATTGCACACGAGTTTTGCGGGATTCTCGAGTTTTTCACATATTCAATGTACGATTTTCCAAAGTAATTTTCAGCGATTCCGTGACACGAGGCCTCGGGGATCCCTCTCGGTATGTCATATGGGGCTTCTCATATATCGAATTCTTTTCCTGAATAGTACGCGATCGATTATAGGGGTTTAAGAAACGGTACGAGGGAGAGAAGGCGACTAATTCGAGGCAGAAAACGGACCGAGACGTCTTCTTGTTCCCTCGTGACGCAATCGCGCGTTCCAGGACAGATCGGAGGAATGCGTTTATTACATTGCTCTCGATGGATAACGCCGTTCCTTTATCGAGGATACGCGTACTCTTGTGTGAGAGAAGATGAAAAGACTCTGCGCATAATTCACTCCCGATCCATCCTCATTCTCTTTCGAATAACTTTAAAAATACATTTTCGACTCCCCTAACATATCATTAAGAACATTCGACTCAAGGAAAATATAACGAAAATGTTATTCATAAAAATAACTTTGAAACAGCTTTTAAGAAAATTATTTTAAAAAATGAAAAATTCATCATTATTATTTATAAAAAAATATTTGCAATGATAACATTTTTTATTCAATGTAATCATAAAATTTTGATTACTGGACACATTCGTATTCAGTAATCGAAAAATATTTGTTTTACTGATTATTAAATACAACATTTGTATTTAGTGATAAAAAATAATGATTATTTCGAAAAACTTCATCTGACGTGATACACTGAGAGAAAATATGTTACTATGCATAAATGACAACAATACTGATTATTTAACTTAAATATATTTTCTTTGGATCGTAAGCTAAATATATTTTTTGCTTTACTATGAAAATATATTCAGTTATAAAAAATAATTAGTATACTTTGTTACGTTATGGTAAAATCTACTATCGTGATTTATTTCAGTGCATTGTCGAGGTATTTAAAGTTTCAGAACTCTTTTAGCAGCACCGACAGGTAAATAAACTTTTCACGTTTATATACTTCTCGCCGACTAATTTCGACTATCGAAATGATCAAACGATAAACTTTGAAATTGACAGCGATTCAACCTTCAGTATTCACCGCAGGGTTTAATGGTTGGCCACACACAGAGTGCATGCTAATTGTCTCTTATTCACGGGAAATTCATCAGCGGTGATTAACAACGTGGCTTTCTCGCGTTCGTGAGCCCATCTGAACAAACAGCCAGCTGCACGATGCGTAAAGACGAATGTGAAAATTTTGAATTTTGCCTAAACCAATGAATTTTTTTTTTCACTTCATAAGAAGATTATAAAAAAATAAATGTATTTTTTTATAATCGAAATGTCGATGATTCGTTAAATTATTAAAATAAATGATCCAATATATTATATTTTCGAGTTATTATAAGATATTTTTTTCGTAAGGTGTTTGCAAATTGGAAACGAAATAACAGAAGAGAATAAACTTGGAATATAACTCAATAAATAATTTTAAATGGAAATGAAAATGTTGGCAGTTAAAATTTGGAAGTCGTTTGAGGATTTGGAAAAGTTTCGTGGAACAGCTTGTAAAGTGAGTCGCTATGGGCTGCAATGTGGGTTAACGTGTTCGAGACCACCTGGTGCATGGCAACCCCTGCGTTTTCCTCCATCCCCCCTCCCCCTTTATGTCCAGATTAACAGAGGTATTACTGGACCAAAGGCCTCCAAACTAGACCGTAACCGGAGTGTTCCCCCACGAATCTACTTGAGATTATGCTCCCCCTTCGCAAATCGCGAGCAAGACTTTTTTTTCCCGAACATTAAAAGCCTTCGACCTATAAATATTTTCATGAATAAAAAATACGCCATCCCCATCATTCGTAGCTCCGGGCACGTGAAATTCTTCGTAGCGTGCATCGGAAAAAAGGGCAAAATAAAACGAAAGAAAAAATTTATAAAGAATGCCTCGTAAATATGATTTTTTTTTTCGATGCGTGGGAGATCGGAAAATGTGAGGAATTTCCGAGAACCCGGTAAGAGCCCTTTTTTTCTCCCGTTGACAAAAAAAAATTCTTTGAAAATAAACGGCGCGCAAAAAATTTGCGAATACCGTGAATTTAGTTTATCCGCGAGAGCGTGAATCGAAAAACCGAGCGAAAAGGGCGACGGGAGGAAAAAAAAATGATGCGCGATTTACGAGGCGTTCTCGGTAATGATAATCGCACTTGTCATCCACGGCCTGGAACGTCCGGCCGCAAAGAATATTTTCGCTTAATATGCATTTCATGAAACATCCGGAGAATCCGTGAAAAATGTTGCCCTCGAAAATTTGTGAATTTTGCACACCGCGAAAATGAATCAGCGAGGTAAAACGATATTTCGTTATTATTGTTATTATTATACCGACTCACGTATTTCTCCACATTTTTTTGAATTCCTTCCCATTGAAATCTCCGCTTTTATCGCGAACCTCGAATTCCTCGATGAAGTTTGAATTTAAAAAAAAAATTTCTTTCCGGGTTTACTTTCCGACAGGTGCACTCGACTGGTCGTTAACATTCAAAGCGAAGCGGGAGAACGACTTTTCGAGAAACATTCGCGTTTAATGACTGTTTCTCGGTTGTAAAAAAATGTCTCAGTCATTAAAAGGCATTGTGAATGATCGTCTGAAATGAATTTATGGAAATTGGAGATTACGTTGTGAAAATGTATTTGACAAGATGCCAAGTTATTCGAGGATTAAAAAATGGTCGTACGAACGTGGAATTGTTGAAGAGAAAAACGTTTATTGCGTACGGATGTTCGTCGCGATCTTGACAATGTTCGTAGCGTTTACTCGTTGTTCTCGTTTCGGTATTGAGCGCTGATTCCCCTTCATGGGTTTTCAACTCGTTCCGAGCTCGAACGAGGGACCAACGTGCCCCGATCGCGTTCCACGGGATTGTTAATCACGTGAGCTTCTGTTCGACCACGCCCGCACGTGATCCAAGACGGTTAGCAATCCTCGAGACTTTTCTCGATTTCAACCGTGGCTCTTGCTTGAATTTTTCCATTTCGTATGAAAGGACTCGATGTGTTCAAGATTCACACCTTGGAATAAATCAATAAATGAGATTAATAACGAAATGTACAGAAAAATGAATTTTTGTGAATTTTTTTTCTTTTTTTTCATACCCGCTGTTTTCGACAATCCGTCTGGACTGAAAGGAGCAGCCTTTCTCTCCTCGGCGCTGAAGCCAGTGAGCAGGGTTACGACCGGTGGTTCCTTGTCACCGTTCAGTCCAACTTTCGTCTGTTGCGTCAGATAATGACAGCACTCGATTATTTGGAAGAAGAGCCAAGCCTCTTTGTCCTTCGTTCTCGGTCCTTTGATCAGTGGCAAGGGCAATCTCTCGTGAGGTCTCTGAGCGCGCAAAAATCTCGAGCCCTTTCTCAGCTGGCCTTCGAGCCAGCGCGTAGCTTCTCGAACCTTGCTGCTCGTTTTCTTCATCTCGTCCAGGGCCGAAACGACTGCGAGAGATCGAAGAGTGCGAAAAGTCATAATCGCACAGAAATATTTGTAGAAAAATAAAATAATTGAAGTTGTCGTATACTCACCAACCGTGGGAATAATTACGATGAATTTTTTCGCGTAAACCAAACGTTTGAGAGCCGGCGTGTGTTTCGCAAGAGCTTCGTGGTCCGGAACAAGGTACGGAGAGATCAGTCGCGATCTCAAACGACTCTCCAGAGCCCTAACCTCGGCCTTGAGCCACAATCGTCCCATGTGTCTCATCAGCTTTCCTTTCGAGCGTTCCGTCTCGTTGCTCGATTCCTCGCTCGTTTCTTTCTTCGGATCGCTCGAGACGAAAAGTTTCTTCTCCTCGTCGTACTTTATTCCGGAATCCGATATCGTACAGACGAAATGACCAAAGTCGATTAATTTTCGCGCTCGCAGGAGAGTTTCTTCGGCCTCGTACATTCTCGTGTGCTTCAGCACGAGCCAATCCAATTTCTTGTGGGCTTCCTGAAACAGCTTCAATCCTCTCAGATCCATGTCCTCGGGCAATGGAACTTTCTCCGTCGATTCGCGCAGCTTTTCCGCGCTGGATGTCAAAACGGAGTCTCTCTCCCAATCAGCGAACGGCGGCTCGAGTTCGTTCAGATTTACGAGATTCAGCAGAGTCGCCAAACGCTTCAGCGAAGCTCCCGAACTCTTCGCGAACATTCGAAACGTTTCTGGATTTCCGCGAAGCCAGTCAAAGCTTATTTTAATCGATTGCAGAGCTCCTTCCCGACCGAGTATTTCGATTATCGTTCCGATTCCCAGATGACGCTTTTTCGCCAAAGCCAGATAAAATAGAGTGTCCGCAGAATTTTCTTCGTGAGAACTTCCGTTCGTTGTTACCGTCACCGCGCTCTCGGAATTAATCATATTTTTTTCTCTCGTATCATCGCTCTCGTTGGACTTTTCACCGTTTTCCAAAATTACTTTTTCATCGTCCTCCTCTTTTTCCTTATCGTCGTCGACCCGATGACCGTTCATCGTCACACCGTCGCAGCTGTGAGAACCAAAGCTTAAAAATATGCGAAATAATTGAAATATTGAAGTAAATTAGTAAACGAACGTACCTCGGTTTCGTTTCGTCGTCTGTCAAATCTTCGGACTGGGCCTCGTCAGAAACGGCATTGCAATCGCTCATAATTTCATCCTCGTCGGTTTCCGAAATATCAGAATTCATTTCATCGCTGGACGATCCTACGCGAACACCGTCGATGTCGCTCCCATCGGAATCGGAACTACTGATTCGTTTGCGCCTCCTTCGGAGCTTCGTTAACAAGCTTTTCGATTTGTCCCGAACTTTTCTCTCTCGACGATTCAGCACGTCTCCGTTGATCTTTTCGTCCCGTAGCTCGACTTTTTTCTTCTCGTTATCGTTCAAGTCGACGCGACTTTCATCCCGAGATTTCAACGTTTCGTCGTTTATTTCATTTTTTATCTCGGTATCCGGGCTGATCTCGTTGTCGTCGAGGAACAGCAATTTTCCGTCCATAACGACGGGCAAATCGACGTCCATGATCGCCCGTTGAACTCGCGTTATCGCGATTTGCATCAATTGCGAAAGTATGGTCAGCAAAAAAGCGACGGCGCCTTGAACTTCTCCGGACTCTTTGGACTTAAGTTTCGCTATAGACATCAGGCATATAGCGACGGTCTTGAAAATCATGTCATCCGTCAAGTCCGGAGTTTGCTCGTTCTTGCAACTCTGTAGATAAGCCTCGATGCTCTCCTCCTCGCTCGCGCTCTTCGTCTCGTCAGCTCCGTTTCTCTCCGCGGTCAAACATTTCTCGAATTCGATCAAAAGGTCTTGACAATCCTGATTTATGCGCTCGGCGTCCGACGAAGATTTATCCCAAAGTTGCAGGAGAGAGAACAATTTGGCAGTGCACTTTTGAAACGAGGTTTTTTCCTTCCCCGTGTAAGAGTGAGCAGCGATTATTCGCTTAAGATTGCCCTCCGCGCCCTCGAAAGATTCCGCGCACAGGATGCAACGAGTGTAATGATAAACTGCGTCGAGACCATAATTTTTGTTCCCGGCTAAAGTACCTAATTGATTGTGAGGCATTCCTATGCTCGGATTTATGCTAACGGCGATTTTGTAATATCTGGTTGCTATTGACGGATTCCAGGTGGGATCCAGGTCAAGTTTATATCGAGCCAGATCTCCCAGGCACACGAGACTGCGATGGATTATTCTCATGGCGCATTGTCGTATGTCGTCAGACGGGAGCTTGCTCTGGGAAGCTTTCAACTTTTGATTCATCAGGCTCGTCGCCTTGTGTCTCGGATAGGCAAAATCAATGACCCCGTACAAATCTAAATCGTAATCCCATTGCAATCTGAGAATCAGGTGGTGATAAAATCCCACTCCGGCCGCAAGATGAGCCAATAGCAACGCCTTCTCAGTTTCATTCCAGATATTTCCCTTTAAATATATTTTTTATCGTTACAAAAACATGGAACGAAAGTTCAACAAATCCCTTAAAATCCTTTTCCGCCAACATTTTCAATTTCCCGTCGCACGCAAATTTATCAATAATCAAAAATTTACCTTGCGCAGCTTCTTGGATACCGAAACTGCTTCGTAAAATCCCTTCCTCCAGAGCAATTCCTCAGTTTTGCTGGCATGGCCGATGGGATCCTTGAAGATCAATCTTTCGCAGTAATCCTTGAGTTTAGCTCGCAGACCTTCTCCCGCAGGTGTGAAAATATCAGTTACGGAGAGAGCACAATTTTTTTGCTCGTCCAGTCGCTTGGCAATGTCCATGACGGCCCTGAAAAAATATTCACGAGTTGTATGAATGGAGTGACGTCATGATCCCATAAACAAAGAGAATCGGTGAAAAATGGAGCGAAAGTGAATTTAAAAATGGTAATAGGCTTATCGAACCTGTAAAGTCGTCTCGTGACTTCGAGGCAATCGTTCGTCCGCGTATCCGGAACTTTTGGATTGAAGGATCTCCTCATTTTGCTTGAACCATGGCTTTTATTACGGCCCTCGTAAGCGATACAATCGTCACGTCATTTTGCTCATTTCCCCGCGGTCTTCTGACACGCGTATCGCCTCCCTGCGACGTGAAAACTCGTCGACATTCGCCCACATACACGCCTCGTCTCCTCGAAGCTGCTTTTTCCCTCCTTTTCTCTCGCTCTCTCTCTCTCTCTCTCTCTCGCTCGCGATCCCAGCGCAAAACGCCACACTCGACCGAGATATCTTTCTCCTCGGAATGCAAAGAATAATCGCGCTTACCCGCGCACTACTCCGTGTGATTTATCTTTGAACCGAAAGAAAAATAAAAGGAGATAATTTTACGCAGAGTGCAAAGAAGGATGTAGAAGCGTACCGTTACGAAAGAAATATGAAATTTCTGGAAACGCAAATACGCGAATTTCAGTGGAGCACCATCTGCCGGAATTTTCGTAATATGTCGAGTGCTTCGGAAAAAAGCGTTGGCGTCGCTACTGTTCAGCGAGCGGCAACGACCGGTTTTTTCAATTTTTTCTTTACTTATTGTAGAAGCAACGTTGGATGAAGTCTTTTGATAAATATTTGCTAGACATTTATTAATCTCATTGAAATACACGCAGTTTTGTTCCTAATTCGTGTATGGCACGAAATCATCGAAATCATTTCAAACAATCATTTTAACTGTACTCTTCACTTCTCTACTCAAGACCATATTTTAAAAAGCTAAATTTGGCTTTTTAAGACTGCAGAAGAGTTTTTTTTTTTGAATAAATTTATTCCAAAATAATCCATTTTTTTATAGCAGCCACATTCAAGAGTAGAGAAGTGAAGAGTAATAAGGTTAACGTACTGCCTATAAATACGCGTTTATCTCTGACGAGGCATGTTTTTATCTTTCGCAAAGAACAATAAAACAATCAGTAATGATCTCTGTCATTACGCATATAAATATCGTGCGATATTGGCACGGAGATTCGGAAAAAAACCGAAAAGCGATGAAACAATTTGTCCCTGTTCCTGCAATAACATATGAAAGCAAGATCGCTTATCAACAATCAGCAATATTTTATTTCGCAGTTTATCAGAACACTGAAGTGAGATATATTTTTATTGCACGTCAATTACGTGAGATGCAAAAAAAAATCGAAATGATAGGGCCAACGAAACGTTGGTCCTTTCAGTCGTTTTCCGGTATTCGGAGAGTTTCGTCGACGAAACCGCACTCACCTGACTTGCCTCAAAGCAGAATTTTTTTCTTTTTCCGGAACAAATAATAGATTTAAAAAAGTCGCAATGCCGAAATACGAATTAAAGGACGTTCTTGTGGTAACTGACGAAACGAAGGACTTTGAGGTTATGAGGTCAATCGTTGAGTCTAAAGATCAGGAAAAAGCGTTTTATGTATTGGATGTAGACTGGATAGCAAAGAGACATCGCGATTGGATCAATAAAATGCCAAGGGTCGTTCCTTATTTCGGTGGGTCTAAAATCATTCGAAAAAAAAAAGAATCGTCATATTCGATCGCATTTCCATAATTCGATCATCATCTTTTCTCAGCTGTAAAATGCAATCCAGACGACACCGTCATAAGAACGCTAGCTGCACTAAATGGCAGTTTCGATTGCGCTTCCCAGGTACGTTCACAAAATTTAAGTGTTTTTTTTTGAAAGAACGTCGATAATGTAAGAATCTTTCGTAACATCCGTTGATTCAGTAATATTGAAAGTCGGTAGTGAAGAAATAAGTATTTTCAGCAAGAGATTCAGCAAGTAATGAACGTCGGTGTACCGCCCGAGCGAATTATCTTCGCGAATCCAGCCAAGCCCTTTTCGCTAATAAGATACGCTAAAAAAATCGGGGTTGATAAAATGACGGTGGACAGCGTGCAGGAGATCGAAAAGATTAAAAATATATTTCCAGAGGCAAAGTACGTGTTAATATAAATACAATATTTTAGCAATATTTTAACAAAGCATCGATCTCGAATGAAAAGCTTTATACCCGTCGGCAGATTGATCATTCGCATTCGAAACGACGGACACAGCGAACAACAGCACATAACGCCGCTCGGCGAAAAATTCGGCTGCGATCCGGAAAAGGAAGCGCCAAAGATCGTAAACTTTTTGAAGGACGCGGGAATGACTTGTTTCGGTTTCAGCTTCCACGCCGGAAGTCCCTGTCCCGACGTGCACGCTTTTAGCAAGGGGATTAAAAAATGCAAGGAACTTATCGATTACGCCCAATCGATCGGCCTGAAGGATGCCAAAATGATCGACATCGGTGGCGGATTTCTCGGCCTAAATGATCAACAAATAGACGCTGTAAATATCTTTTTTTTCGCCCACGAATCTTTGTTATCAATTTTTTTTATTTTAATTTGTGTCTTTATTTTTTATCTATAGATTTATTTTTATTTGTTTATTTGTTTATATTTATATATTTAATACTAGGAGGCTTCGCGCCCTCGCGGTAATAGAAAAACTGATCTAAAATCTAGTTTTTTGGTTCATTCTATACGAATTCTTCAATTTCGCTCCAAATAATTAACATTTTCGTTATCTACGGGAAATTTCCGATCGAATAAGCTCTTAAAATCGAAAAACAAATTTCAAAAAATTTGGTGAGACACACTGAGTCTCGTCGACCCATGAAAATTTCAATTGACAATATATGTATTTCCTTTTTGTTGACTAAATGAGCTTTATAAAGTGTGATTTTTAAAGATTTTTACAAAACTATGCGAATGGCGTTGGAATCACGTTAATTCATCAATTTTTTAAAAAGTTATCACTCCTTGAAGATTTTGGAAAAAATGGAAAGAGGTATACCTTCAAAAATTGGCAAAATTTTTCGAATTTTTTTTATCGATTTTAAGACCTTATTTGATCGGAAATTTCCCGTAGATAACGAAAATGCTACTTATTCGGGGCGTAATCCAAGAATTCATATTGAAAAACTGAAAA